>VZTF01005662.1:1620103-1723366 GCA_013397755.1 Cnemophilus loriae
CGCGCGCGGCGCTGCCCGGAGGTGGCGGCGCTGCCGGGGCCGCCCCGAGCCGCTCCTGGGCCCGCCCCGCGCGGGCCTGCGGCTCCTCGGCCGGGAGCGGCCTCGCCCTGCGGGGAGCGGGCGCTCCGGCTCTCGCAGGATCGCAGAACCATGGAGGGACTTGGGTTGGAAAGGACCTTAAAGATCATCCGGTTCCCACCTGCCTGCCATGGGCAGGGTCACCTTCCACTAGATGGTTGCTCAGAGCCGCATCCAACCTGGCCTTGAACACTTCCAGGGATGAGGCATCCACAACTTCGCTGAGCAACCTGTTTCAGTGCCTCACCACCCCCACAGTGAAGAAATTTTTCCTAGTATCTAAACCTACTATCTTTCAATTTGAAGCCATGTTCCCTTATTCTGTAGCTCGTCAGCCTCGTGGTCTCCCTTGTCCTCCCTGCCACGTGCAACTGATCTGTTGAGTTTTCAACTGCATCTGGATTCTGGAGCCAGAAAACAGATGCAGGTTAACTTGGGGATACATCCTGAAGGTAGCTCTTTGGTTCCATGGCTTGGTCCTATGGGCCAGAGGATAGTTGAAGAAGCATCAGTTTTAAAGGTGGTTTGACTAGATTTGGGAGGAAAGATCATTCCTGCTCTGTAAACACCACTGTGTTGTGCTGGGTCGTTGGGCAGCTGGAAAGGGGCAGATGCACTGCATGGGCACTGCCATGTAAACCCAAACCATGTATCCCAGCTCAAGCCTTTTGCCCCCTTTTATAGGCTACGGTTTTGCCTAAAAAACTGCACCTGGTTTGAAACTAACACGTTTTTCTTGGGGAAAGTGTGTTTTCTGTTTGTGTAATTCCTGCAGAGTGTTAATGGGCACAGGGTAGTAGTCTTGCTATGCTTGGTTTGCTATGGAGAAAGTTGTCAAGGGTTGAGAAATCATGACCTTTAAGCATTTGTATTTAATGTGGGTGAAACGTATTTCCCTTCACCTCCTTCGCCTGGAAATCCTGGCATTTACAGGGACACTAAAATAAAATAATTACCATTCAGAATGCTTTTCCCTCTCTCACCAAGTATGATGGTCAAACAATGATATTAAGGTTTAAAAGACATAACGGATGGTGCCAGACTCTTTCTGGTGGTGCCCAGCAACAGGCTGAGATGCAATGGCCATACACTAAAACCAAGAAGTTTCACCTCAGCATGAGGAAGAACTTCTTCGCGTTGAGGGTGGCAGAGCACTGGAACAGACTGCCCAGGGAGGTCGTGGAGTCTCCCTCTCTAGAGACATTCCAAACCTACCTGGACACACTCCTGTGTCACCTGCTCTAAGTGACCCTGCCTTGTCTGGCGGTCTGGACTAGATGATCTCCAGAGGTCCCTTCCAACCTCACAAATCTGGAATTATGGATTTCTGTGTGAATTATAAAGGCCTGTAGTGATAAAAGCTTCATCGTTAGAGAAAATTTGACTATGCTGTATGAGGCTGGAGGTGATTGTACTAATAAGCCACAGTGGCTGGGTGTCTCTTGCTAAGTTTTGTTTCGTTCCTCTACAATTCCTTCAGAGACTGGTGTTTTTTAGCCTTGGTTTCAGCTTAAAAATACTTTTGGTAAGGAAAAAATGCCGCATCTGATGAGCCTTAATTGTGTGCTATAAAAAATATTCAAGAAAAAAAGGGAAGAGGAACAAAACAAGTGGTTTGAAATAACAGCTCAATTTTTAACGTAATTTTTAACAAACTTGCTACCCAAGTGATGTTTCTGTTTCTCTTGAAGACATGTTCAAAAAGATGTTCTTTCTGTGAGGACAATGTACATTTATGTTTGATGTCATTCTTGATGTTATTTCTCCAGAGGGAATGCCTGAAACCTGTCTTGTAACATTTGCTGACATTCACAAATCTGTTGTTTGTCAGCTGTTCTTGCCTTTGAAGGACATGAAGTTCATTTGTATCCTGATCTGTTCTGAAATTGTGTCATCTGGGTGTTAAGAAAGTCTCCTTGCTTCTCAGGTTTGTGGTGCCATTGCTCTGAGTATGCTTGAAGGGAGGCTGCAAAATCAGCTCAATAACCCATGGTGGAGCCAGGTGTGAACTGAGGGTAAGGCAAATCCTGTGTTTTGTGGAGGTAGACACTCTTTTGATCAATAATTGGGCAACTCATCAAGTTGTTTATCTCGCAGTTTCTCGTTCTGAGACAAAGCAATGGACTCTTTAGAATCATTACATGATTTATTTGTCAGTGCAGCGGTTAAATTCCATTGTATAAAAGTAAAGATTTATGAAATAGAAGTTACAGCCGAAAAGACAAAATTGTAATACAAAAATGTAGTATTCTGACACGATACTTAAAGGGAGATAGTGCAAGATATTCCTGATACTTAGGTTAAAGTATAAGAAAGTTCTTAACTTATGCCTGAAAGCTGTTTTCTATGCGAAAGCTTAAGATGTCTCTGAGCATCTAACATGCAGCATTTTGCAGAAACAAGATGTTTTCTGCATGTAGCCCAGGTGGTAGCCTGCATCTTCACTGATCCTAAGCTGTGACAGATTTAATGTTTTCATGCTTCGTTACAGGTCATCTTAAGCTTTCCACTAAACCCCTGTCCTGCCTCAAGCTAGAGCAACAAATACAAATTACAGTCCTGCCTGACTGATAACAGAGGACATAACATTTAGACGGTAATTTTTGCAGAAAATATGTTTCCTGTTTAAGTCAGAAAATAATTGGAGATGCTAGTTCTTAGACAATAGGATGTTACGTATCAGGAGGATGGAACAATAGCAAATACACTGCTTTTAATAATATAACTGAAATAGCCACAAAAGAATTAAAATAATGGGAGAACCTGGAAACAAAAGAAGAAAAGAGGCTGTTGAATTTTAGAACTAAAGAACTAATCTCACAAGTATGTTGGAATCTGCATTTTTTTAATATCCTTAAGTCATGTAAAGGTGTCTATGCACACTGGGAAGGGGCAGTGAAGACTAGATTCAGATTACAAATGATAAGCATTTGAAAAATCTGCTAAAATAGTAGGAAAGTGTGTTTATAATTATATATTGCCTCAGGAACAGAAAACAGTATGTATCAGAGATGTTTCAAGACATGGTAAATAAGTAATTATATTGAAATACAGCTCTTCAAAGAATTCAGTGTTTAGAAATGGATTGTGTAAGGTCATTTGCCCAGCCTCCATTTTGGTTATAACCTTTACTAACAACAGCAAGGGTCTTATGAAACATGAACTATAAAGAATTTTTGGTCTGTTTGCTCATCTCAGTGAACCTTTTTAGCAACCTCTTCCCTTTCTGCAAATAAGATGCTCTCCTTTTCTCATCATGTAGTGAGCCAGCCTTCAGCAGTTTGTGCTGGTCTCACGCTGTGAAATGCCATGATGCTGAGTGATGAGCATGTGTGGCTATGAGGCCAGATCACTTGTGGAAGGCCTCAGAAAAAGTTCTTTTAACAGAATTGCAGCTGGAGTGAACAAGTGAAGGCACGTTGATTTTGCATAAGTTTAGATTTTCTAAGGTGCATCATGTAAAAGCAGAAACTGGAGCATAGTGTTTTATTTATACTGGGGTTTTCATTTATTTGATTTAGTGGTCAGAGGGATGGAGGAGCAAGCAGAAATTAATGTCTCTTTACAGCAGGAAAGACAGAAATGACAAGAGAAGAGGAAAAGGCATTTGAATGCTACCCCTTCCTGCTAGAGCCGTGTTCTGCTGACCCTTCACTGGATGTGGAGCATATTTGCCCCCTTGGGAGCAGTGGTGCCAGTCCAGTGTCTCAAGACCAATGGAAGCAAAGGACGCAAAGAGAGCATCAGCAGTTGCAACTCAGAATTTTCCGTGGGATTCAAAGTTTGAGCAGGGAGAGCCAAGCCAATGGGCCTCATCTTGTTGCTTGGGTGTCTGTGGTCTGGTTTATAGTGAGACTCATGCACTGGTAGCCATGTCCAGTGGGAAGCTAAGTGTGTCCAGCCCTGTTTTCTGGCTCTGAGGCCAACTGGCACTGAATGAGCTGCACCCATGCTATTGAACCCTGAAAAACAGGGTGGCTGCTGCCAAACTCACTGTGGGGGGGGCTGTGCCTCTGGTGGTTCCCAGAATCCAGGGTTAGCTTGGTGGGGAGCTAGCCTGCCTGGGGCAAGTCTGTGCTAGGACCTCCTGAACAGTGTAACAGTGGCAGCAGTTCAGTGCCAATGCCTGGGAATAGGCCATGGCACGTTTCATTCCACAGACATAACACATGCCTGCCCCCCATGTCTCTCTTTCCAGCAAATACATGAATCCTGCTAAGACAGTAAGCAGCAATAAAAATTAAGTGTTTACAAGTTGGTTGGTTGTGGGGGGTTTTGTCTTTTTTTTTTTTTAATTAACCTTTTTTCCCCCTTTCCAGATTATGGATGTGATTAATTTTGCAGGTTGTTAACCTAGAAATAAGAAAAGCCAGATAAGGGTGCGGGGGTGAGGAGTATTAGTAATTCAGAAGAGTGTATCCTACATCACAAGCGAGAACAGCAAGAGCTTAAAACTACCTCCTTGTTTTTCTACAAGGGACTATTTTAATGTTGCTAATTGCACCAAGCCCCAGAAGTTACCATCCCATCTATATGTGCTTTCACCTTACTCCCTGGGGTTTTTTTGTAACAGGAAGAAAGCCCCATTAAAGTACAGTTCAGATACAAAGTCCTGTACTTAACCTAATAGTCAGTGTTACACTAAAGGTTTAAACAACGCCTGGTTTATTCTTCAGCAGAGGGTTTCTCTCAGTGCTGTTAGGGAAGAAAATAGCTTTGAAATTGCTGAAGTAAGCAGTAAATCCCTCCTGCTTCTCTGCTTGTTCTGCACTCCTCTCAATAGGCTTGTATTGCTTGTATCTCCTGCAAGGAATGTGCACGGTTAGTTGCTGAAAGACTTTAAAGGAGAGTCCACAATTTAGCATCTGACCAGTGCATAAGAGCACTAATCACTTGTTCATCATGCATTCTCTCTCCTCCTTCCCTGTTCAATCCCGCCTAATGTCTGGCAGCCATAGGTCGAGGGCCTGGTGAGGGAGGAGGAGTGCTGGAGTACTGCTGCTCCGTGGAAGTGTGTGTTTCTCACCACTCCCTGGGAAGGGTGAGCACACACTTGGCTCAGGAGTCTTGGTGCAGTCTCAAAGTCTCATGAGAAACTTCCAGGCTAATAATGCAGCAACATGTGCTTCTGTTAACTACTGTCCTGCATGCTCAGCACCTTTTCCCCAAATAATTTATTCATCAATTATTTAATGAAGAATTTGTTTGCTTTCACTGCATATATAAATCACATCATGCAGTTTGAGTTTGCTTTCTGCTTACACAAAGTTCCTAGGCCTGCTAGTATTACTGTTTGTGCTTATGGGCACAGAATGTAATTTTTTTCTGAAAGTCCTTAGCATCTGCATATTTTCCAATGGTTTTGTGGCCTAAACCAGTAATCTCATTTTCTTGAATATTTGCCAGAATATTTGTGAGCTGCAACAGTAAAGAAACAAAAATGTAGCCAAAGCAAATTTAAGTTGTTCGGTTTGTTAATTTAAATAATATTTTGACAGTTCTTTGAACTGTTTTTAATCATAGAAACTAGCAACTTACTTGTAAAGCACGAATGCCCCAATGGTAGCAAACACTGCCAACAAGCCAAGGAAGATAAAGACACCTTCTATTGTTCCAGATGATGCTCCTGTAGTTCAGAAAGTAGATTGATTAAAAGTTAGCTTCTATTTTACAGTGAGATAGACTTTCTAAAGAAAATACCATTTTTACTTATTGCTGTACAAGTTGAAGCACAGTTAGTAATTCTAATATGCTAAGCATTGGAGGTCAGTGGTGGTGGTGCAGTGGTGGTCAGCAGGAGGTGGTGCTTTTGCATCCTAATCCATGTAATTCTCGGTTCCGCCAGAGTGTGAGTTGTGCTTTGCCAGTTTTCTCATATGAGCCCTGCTCCTCAGACACATGGCTGCCCTTCCAGCATGGAGGGGAATGAAGGACCTTGCTGGCATCCCACTAGGTGAAGCTAATTTGATCCTTGCCATTTGTTACGCTGGGGAAATGTTTGCACTGACTATAAAATAACTGTTTGACAAAATTATATGGGCTCATCCAGAAGGTGACTCAGAGCAGCAACCTCTCTTAGATCCTAATTCTGCTTTGATTATAGTGGAAGCCCCAAAGTACAACTCAGCTTTGCCCTCTGGAGGAAACCTAGGCAGACTAGCCTTATTGGGCTAAAGCTAGTCTCCGTGAGTACAACTGAGAAAAACCCTTCTGCATGCTTATTTTCACCTTTAGGAGCCAGAATGCACTTACAGGTCAGGCATTGTGCCTTATTCATAATGAACTGATTTCAGTACAGATAAACTTACACCTAGATTAACTAAAATCAGCAAAAAATACTGTGGAAAATGACTGCAAGGGATCAGTTGCTTGGCTGATAGTAGTTAGAGAGTTCAGGAGAGTCACTAGGACATTGTAATAGGAAGTCAGGAGGGCAATGAAGTGGGAGCAGAGAGGCAGCACGATAGTTTAGACATCTGACTGAGGCTGAGTTTAATATCTGGTTCTGTCAAAGACTGCTTTGATAGCTATGAGATAGACACAGTGATACTTATCCAACCAAAGGTAAAGCTCCTCTTTGGAAACAATTACCCTGGGCAGACTCTATAGTCACTGGATGTTACACAGATCATTCCAGAACATGATCCATCTTATCCTCACGTAGAAACAGAAACCATGTCAAGGCCAATGGGCAGTAAAGAGGGCCTAGGGTAGCCAGCTCTGCCGTGGACTTTGATTCTGTCTTAAGTGAGCTGAATTCCCCTCTGTTTCTGCTATCTCTCCGTGTGTGGAGTGGGCTGGCTGGCATGTTCCCCACCTGCTTTTCTGCCCAACAGGGTTTTCTGTGGAAAATTACATTATGGCTTAAGAACTGTCCATATTCTGTGATACTGAATAGTTTGTATAATTACTGTACTCATTGGATCGTAAACAGAAGTCAAACCAAGGTCTAACACCTAAAATTCCCCCAGGGAAATAATCATTATTTTATCTTTGCATGGACTCTTTACACAAGCTGGTGCAGTCTCAGCTGAGGCTTCCAGGCATAATAAGAACCCATACATACCCACATACCCACATATTCCTGTGCTCTTTTCCCCTGCAGGGAAATGGCCACAGGGAGAAGCTTTTCACCAGCGACCCACGTCTGCTGTTTGTGGACTCACCTCCATTTACAGAAATCAGGGCACTGGCAAGGGCTTGACTTGTGTCATCACCCAAGGTGATGTTTATACAGTACGTCCCAGGTTCCTCAAAAGCTCTCCTGATGGTGAGTAAACATTCATCCGTGACGACGATGGGGTCACATACCACGCTCTTGGACACCTGGCACGTGGGGTCAGAAACTACCGTGCAGACATCTGTGGGGAGACTGGCATGGGGAGAGAGAGCACATTGCATCTGTGGAGTCCTGCCAGCCCAGTTAGCCCAGCTCATAGACACATTGCACTGGTGTACCAATTTTATGCTGGTGCCTGTTGAAATCAGTGGCACTATAGTGATTTAAGCGTGTTTTCTTAATACTGAACGTATTTTTTGCATACCTATACATTTATAAATATAGGCATGGATTTTATATAGAATGGATGTGTACAATCTATATAATTATCTGCTTGGTTTGCTTATCATTTAACATTTTATGGTGATCACAGGATTACCTGCATCAAATCAGCTTATAAAGTCCATTACCTTTAATACACATCTTTAAGAAAGGAATGCAGATTCTTATAAGTAGGATCATGTGCCGGAAAAGAAAACACTCCCTTAAGAGAGGTTAATTGTATTCCAGTTGTATTACGATCGTGTTTCTTGTACTTCTTAGTCCTCTCGACTCTAACCTTCTAAGAGCTAGGAATATTAGTCCAATGTTTTTGTATCCAAGAAGGTCCTTGGACTCACCCATTTACTCCAAGTGTCAAAAACTCATGGCCAAAAAGAAAGGATTTCCTTACAATTTCAGTGAACTGCTTCCCATTTTGCTGTAAGTGCTGAAATCTTGTCTTGGCCAGGAGACTATAAACTCTTTCTTCCCACAATCAGTTCCTTATTTTTACTGAGACTGGGTATTTGCTCTGAATCCCAAGTGCCTGGCAGTAGCCTCTCTTGGCATAATTTAAAAATGAGACTTGCATTATCTTTAGTTCCCATCAAGAAACAGAAACACTGCAGTTCCCAAATTTTGTTCATACATCTGCATCTAAGTGCAGACAGCATTCCAGCACCTAATTAGTTTTAAAGAGGGAAGATTGACAGCTTCATTCACACACTTACCTCCCTTGGCAGGTAACAACAAAGTCAACCAGTGAGTTTTCAGCTTGACTTTCTGTCATCTGGATGCTTGTCATCTGAATAATATTTACCTCAAGGATTCCCTCTGGGAGAGGAAACACATATCAACTGTAGGACACATGACAAGCTTTGAAGTCTATGTGTACTGAACCTCAAGTGTTTGGCTGATGCTCAGTTCAGGTCTTGTTTTCCATAACCTCCTCCCTCTCTTAGCACTCCTCCTGAAGGCTTTGAAAGCTGAGAAATTTTCCAGTGCTTTCCCTATGAGGCTGCTCCTTTCTGGTCTGCTTTTTTCCCCTCATTATTGTTATTTACTTCCTTATTTTGCTAGATCTCTTCCCACTACATGAGATTTCTCTGCATTCAAAGGTAAGTTCAACCTTATGTAAACCCCCTCCCTAGCCCATGTGCGCCTGATGTGGCACGTTCAGAAGCCAGTGATATAGAAAGGAGTGACACAATGCACATCCCCACCAGCACAAGGGGTCAGCCATCAGCAGGCATCCAGACCAAGGTCCAGCCTCACGTGTCTGAAAGCAAGGGGTCATAACCTCTGCAACTAGCCCATGGCAGAGTGCAGACAGAAACCAAAGTCAGCCAGTTAGATGTCTGTACATTAATCCTTAAAACTCTCAGCTATGTCCACGAGAAGGATCATTTTGTGGGTCTCATGTAATTGATAAAAATGTGTCTAAATAAACATCATTGCTACCATACATTGTTGTTCATTGTTAACACCATTCCTCAGGTGTTGACCCAAGTCCTTACCTACAACAGCAATGCTGCTTCTATAGTGTCCATTTCTGTAAATATGGCAACCTCCATCAGGATTATCCTCCACTGACTCGACAGTGGGAGAAGAGTCAGAACCAGATGGTCCAGTCATAACTGTTCGAGGGAGAAGAAATAGTTATGCAACTTTAGAACAAGCTCTGCTTAGGGGTATTCTGAACACAGCCACATGTTCCAACTGCCCTCATTCCATAGGCTGTCAGTGAATTTGGTTTGCAGCTGTGCAGTCATGTATGTATCTGGATGAGCTCATGGCAATAATCCCTAAAAAAACCACATGTGCCCAGCTTTAGAATGCCAGAGTGGCCTGGGGAGCCTCACTCCAAAAGCCACCTGGCTAGTCACCCATCTCTGTGAAATAAAAGGGAGACTGCAAGGTGTAATAAAATTTAAAACTTCTTTAAAATCCCCAGATCAAGTATATAAGAAATCCAAAGGCCAATAAAACATTTAAAATGCTTTTTTAAAAGCTGGTATTTTCCCACTGCTCTACGTTACAGCTAGTGGAAAAATGAAGAGGGGAAGTGGTGAAAATTATATCTTTCCTTTCATTTTTCATTCTCACTCCATATTTTGGTAAGAGCACATATTAAAAATATGAAATTTGAAAAATATAGCCACATTTACAATTTCACAGTAGTAGTATTATAGCTGAAACTGCAGGCTGTCTGCAAACTTTAAAACCCTCTGAGATGGTAAACCAATGCTGAACATAATAAAAGTTATTCTGAAAAATGTTAGTCAATAAATTTAAAGTGGAAAAGCTGTTCTGGGTTAATGCCATGTGGAAATCCCATATTTTTGGATATGACTAGGTTTTTCTAGTTCAATCCAATGTCATTTAATTTTGGATGGAAGTTAATGCAATCCAGAAAGGAACTTGCTATAAGAGTGTTCTGAAATTCCTCTTTCTCACTTGAAATTTACATCTTACCTCAGAAGATGACCCTCAGTAGACAAGGCTAAAATCTCCTGACCAGGTCTGGCAGAGATAAAACAAACTTACATTTATGTTCACCTGAAGACCTTTGTGTGCTGTAAGTGTGGTGGTAGAACTGGATGCAAAAGGAGTTAAATGTGCAAGTGATCCCTACCACAGAGTCATAGAAGAGTTTATGCTTATTGATTCTGTCTCTAAGCCAGTTTTATAGAGGGTTTGCAGAGGCTTGCAGCTCTTTCATGATGACGGTAAAACTACTAAAGATACTGACTTAAAATACCAGAATATAGAGTTTTAGCATAGCTCCTAAATAAATGCTTACCTGCTGAGGTGGGCGGTGGTGCAGTGGGTGTTACTGGCCTGCAAGGTACAGGTATAATGGCTTGGACAGTTAAATTCTGGGTGAAGTTTCCTTGCAGAGCATAGGTGTGAGATGTACTAGAACCACTGGCTACAAATAAGCCACTTCCATCTCCGAAGTTCCACTTGTAGGAGATGGCAGAATTCTTCAGATAGTAGCTGGGATCGTGGATCTTCACATCAAATGTAATTGGTGAGTCTTTGATGAAAATGGAATCTGAGACGTTGCGGTCATGTTTTTGGGACATACTCACAAATATTGGAATATTGTCTGGAGTGGGGAAACAAGAGGTAAATAAATAAAGCAGAGATACCTGGCTGCAAACATTAAACAGTTCCAAAGCCTCTGAACAGCAACAGCCAGAATGTGAGACGTAAACATGGTATCTTTAACACAGGTTACTACTTTAATGTGATTTATGACCTGAGGAGTGAATGTCAGTAGGAAACAGTTAGCCAGAACAGTATGGGAACAAATGAGGAATCACAGACATCTGTGGAAGACTGCATTATCTCTCGTAAATAGTTTTTCATTACAAAGTAGAGGTGTCACTACTGAGCTAGACACAAAGGTAACTTATGCTACTCAAGGCAATTTACCAGAGATTCCACTTTCATACTAAAAACCTTTCTCAGGCCAGTGTCTTCTTTTCATGCCAGATGATGCTTGTGCTGAATTTTTTTAACACCTAAGCAACAAATACCCCCAGCATTTCATTACAGTAAATTCCAGCACACTCACCTGTTACAGAGTAGACGGTTTTTGCTGTCGCAATCGGAACGAATCCCCGGTTCCCTCTCCTGTAAATGGACACTGCCATCCCATGTTCGCCAAGAGTGATATTTGTTGTGTTGACTGAAAACCTTTCTGAAGATCGTCCCATTGTTTCGTAGTACTGACCTGAAACAGAACATGAACTCAACATTTTCCCCCTTAGCCTTGCTACAAGTTGTTTTATGAGAGGCAAAGTCTCTGAGACTCTTGGATTGTCTAAATCAAAATGAATAGTATAGAAATGTCTTCCAGTAATCTGACAGGTGTTTTCAAAGGACTGGATACTTTTACAATGTGTTTACTCACATAAATTCCGGTTTTTCAAAGTTGTCAGAAAGATGTCCCAAATTTCTCTAATCCAAGAAAAAATTGCCAAGACATCTACATCTTTCCAAAGCAATTACATTACATTAAGTCATTAGGACTATGTAGTGGATGGTGTGAGGCATTTAAAATGATCTTGTGTTTGCTTTCATTGTAGCCAGAAGGTATAATACCTCTTGCTTCATACTCTGGAACCATTTATATATATTTGATTATTTGTCTTTTTAACAGCTGATTGAGGTAGGTAAATAGTATCACCTTTGCATAAAATTTGGAATAGTATTATTATTACTCATACTGATACTGAAAATAATACTGCTTTAGCCAGGCGAACTGAGGGCACTAAGATTTAGTACATAGCCAATGGCAGGAATACCCCACCATTCCGTACTCAGGAGCAGGAAACATTGAAAATCAGCATCTGTGACCAGAGCAGCAGCACAGCCAATGGCACTTCTCACCTCCCTAGAGACAAGAAGTGCTGCACTGTTAAGCTGGTGATACACAGCACTGTGTCCTCTCTTAAATCTAAGAGTCTTAAGTGGCAGTGAGCTGTCAATAAATCTGACCTGCTCAGACTCTCTCTTTTCCTAGAAAAAGATCTTGAGTACTACTGAAAGGAAATTAATTTTCTTAAGTGGTAGTATTGTGAATGCAGATTTAAAGAGAATCTTCTGGTAATCCATGATTTCTAGACCAAACACCTGATGGCCTCTCTGGAAAGGTGGGGAATTGATTCAGTATTTCCACTCAAGAGTGTGGAATAATTTTTAAAGGGCTTTTAGAAAAATGTACTTGACAACTGAGTTGTGTACAAAGGGAATAAACAGTTTGCAGGATCACCCCAACCAAGGCATGTGTTGCAGTACTAACCAAAAGTGTGAAACACATAGACAAAGTTCCTTCTCCTCCAGCCAGGGTGATGAGGGAAAGGACGTCCATCTGGGAATACATTATGGCTGTTGTTGTGTGTGCAGTTTTCCCAGCCACAGTTGTCAGTCCATTCAGTCCAGTTGTAGACGTAGACTTGCTGATCCACGGAAGCTGGAGGATCTAAGGCTAGAAACGAGACACGTTCTGGTCAACTGAGAAGTTTGCAGAAAGTCAGGAAACAGGAGGCAAGCACTGCAGGTTATAGCAGTTACTCCATTTAAACAACAAGTGAAGTGGGGTATTTTTCAGACTGATGTTCATTCTTTTTTTCTGAGGTTGTGCTTTGGTTTTTAATGTAAACGCGAAATTGTTCTGTCTTGGTGCTGTTTTATTAAGAAGTTTAAAAAAACTTTACTGTCTCATGGGCCAGAAACAATTTAAAAGTGCTTGCCCAAAAACTTGCTGTTGACTACACAGGATGCTACTGTTTCACTGAGGATAATGGGGCTACCTGAATATTTGGCAAGCGGAATCTAAAATTTTATGTACAAAGAGTGGCTGTGAAAGCACTGTGAGGAAGTGACTTTGTTTTGTCAGAAAAGTGTTCTATGGCACCTTTAAATAACTTAGACATGAATTTCTGTCATTTTCTGAATAGTAAGTAGAAAGTTTTCTCCCCCAAACAGCACAGCAGATATTAAGTATTTTAAATATTTATTTGTTTGTTTTCTAATTCCTAAAATGTGGAAGTGTGAGATTTACTCTTTTGTGAGGGTTTTTCGAGATACAGATATGGTTACTGAATTCTACAATTCATAATTGAAAAAAAAAATCTCAATTTTATAAATTGACAGCTTTATAAGTTTGAAAGAAAACAATCTGACTGTGCAATATTGTGCCTGAGCTGAAAAGCCATAACAGTTCTGTTGGGAAGTTGGATTATTAGTGACTGTTTTGGGAAGGCAAGTTTATAACGATGGTCAGTCTCAAATTACCTGGTCAGTGTATATACAGTGGGGCAGAGCACTAAAAATACCTCAGTGATCTGCTTAGGGAAGAAACTGGTGTGGCACGGGCTGGGTATGCACAGGTAAGTGTTATCAGTTATCAGCTATATCAGTTATCATCTATCAGTTATCAGTTAAATCTAGCACGGCTGCTGTCCATCGAGTGCGCCTGGGATGCTTCCAAAGCTCAGTGACACATTCACAGCAGCACCAGGCAGATGTGTGCGTGGTGCAGGGAAATTGCCATTACCTACCCTCGGTACAGTGTCTCCTGTACACTATGTTGCCATCATTGTCTTCTGTCTGGCACTTGGGAAGCTGGAGAGTCACAAAAAAGGTCACATTCGATCCTACCAGTGCTGGGCTGTCACTGTTGAATTTGGCTGTCACCTTTCCGCCTGTAGAAAAGAAAATTGGTCTTCGCTGCAGTAAAGGGTGCATCAGAGCAGGAGCTACCATCAACTGTGCAGCATTTACATTAGAAATACTGTATTGATTACTCTGTTTCTAAGGGGTTTCATGCTCCTAAGTCGCTAGTGCTCTTATCAAAACCCCAACTTCAAACAATCAGAGGGACTCAGCATATCCCCTCAGATCACTTACTGGTCTGCCATTAATTTTCTTCCTAGAGCTAAGAATATCGTTTTCTACCCGTGGAGGTCAGTATATTCCAAAGGAGAAAATTTTTGTTTCTCCCCAGGGATAGCCATTAGCCCTCGGCTCAGAGCAGGTGACAATAAACATGTCATGTCAGCTTTGCTGAAGCTGTCAATCTGAGGCCCGCGTGCGCTACAGAGGTCGCAGTTGAAGCTACCTGTCCCCCAGGGCGTGTTTCGCATAATGGATTGTTCTGGAGCCCTGACCATCGATACTTCTTGATAAGTATTAATGTCTGAGATTAGTCATAATGGGAAAGCATTTTATGTAATAACTCACTGTTCTGCTTCCTCAGACAACCCACTGGGAATGGTATCAAACCCGATCATCTCTAACTCGCCATTCTGGGCAGCAGTGGATATTGCCCCTGTGAAAATGCACTATGGCACCTGCACTCTGCATGCTGGTGGATTTTCTGGCCAGTTTCTCAAGTGTCTTTGAAATGTGTATGTGCTATCACCTCTCCAGCAGTCCTTCCATCTGGGATCTCCTTCTTCCCAGACAGGATAAAGCTGTTCATTCCATTTATTTTGATCGCTAGACCAGCCTTGTATCTTTTTGTAGGATGTGACAGGAGAAGTACTCCCTTGGCTGAACACATCTTGAAACCCTAGAGAGAAAACCAAACATCAGTGTAAATGCAATTTTCCATACTACTCTATAAAAACATTACTCTTGTGCTGAACTTTAATCATGTACTGGTAGAAAACTTTTCACCAGTAGAAAGTTATGGAATTTTATCATCGAGGATATAAACACTTGCATCAACTATAATCAACATAAAGACAATTCCACCACTGTCAGACTGGCATTTTTTTCTGCTTGCAGTATTGCAAACTTCCCAGACAAAGAATAAAAATGTTTCCAGTGTTTTGACCATATCAGAGCAATTGTTTATAAGAATTTACATAACCCTGCAACAGTCAGGCTCTCTGCACAGAGGTTGCTTGATTTCTGACTGCTTTGCCTGGTAATAAATCTATGAGTAAAAGGCTAACAGGATAAATTCATTCTGTGTCTGAGTTGTGCTCTAGTGGAAGTTATGCCAGGAATTAGTTTTGACCCAGTGCAGCTCCTTTGGTGAGTTGGCTGGTGGTTTGGGTGGGAGGGGTGGAACCAATTATAACAGAAGCTGGTATTTCCAGAAAAGGAAATTTAGAGCTGAATAGTAAATTCAATGTGTTTATAATATAACAACAATAACATGTTAGCTTCATGCCTTTTATTTAAAAATGTCTCAGATATTAAATAACTTCAATAACCTCTTTCTTCTCATATTACTACAAATTATGGGATCAAACTTTTCCCAGGCTTCTAGGATCCCTCTTTCTGTCACAAAGGACACACAGTGGAAAGCAACGTAAATATCCAAGTAACCTGTAGGAACACGTTGGCCACTGTAGGATGCCATAAAAATATGTTAATAAGAAGGCTCATGGGCATGGTTCCATGAAAGCCTGGAGGCTTAAAAGAGCTCTACCATGTTAATCAGGTAAGGTAACCTGATTAGCTGGCTGGGTGTGCCATTCTGTCACGACATCAAGGGAGTTGGGATTTCTGCTTTCCATGGCTTTATTGTAAAGGTACAGCTGATGCACAATGCTTCTGAGATTTATACCCAAGTGCAACAAAGTTCTGGATGACTTCAAGGAAAATGCAGAGAGCTGTCAGAAGGGCAAGAATTGCCCTGTATGCTGTAACCTAACTGGTTGTGTTGGAATTTCTCTAAGCTTCAGAAAAGACACAGAGCTGGTGTAGCCAGTTTAAGCTCAGTCTTTAGAGGTGGGTGACTCCTAATTTTACTGCAAGAGAGAACCAGAGAAACCGCTCAGAAGAAGAGGCAGGAGCTTCTTTCTCATGGTGTTTTGTTGCCCAGTGAGTTTTCTGCTGGGCAGGAAGAACATTCCTTGCCCAGTCTCATCTCAACTCTGAGCTGATGCTGGTAGCTCTCTCTTCAGTTTGAGGGAAACGGTTTGAGGGAAAGAACAGATTTCGCACTCAGAGGCACAATCTGCCACAGTCTTTTGCCCTCCAGGAACTCCCTGCAGTCTCACATAAATCACTTGAATCAAGTCATTCCTGCAGATTTAATATATTTTGATGTGCGCAAGCATAACATTATGACTGGTGTTTACTTAATGACCTGTATCACATGCTGTATTGTTTTGAGTCTTGGTCAGAAGAAGAGTTTGGTAATGTTGTTGTTCAGAAACTTAGCTCAGGGAAAAAAAAAACAAATTAGCAACTATAAAAGTACTTCACAAAGGCTTAGCAAGTTCAATTACATTTTAGGTATCATTAAATTAATGTCTCATTTTATTCAAAAGTAAATGGCTACATAATTTTTGTAATTTCTTTTTCCCATTCTCCTTTATTTTATCTGAAAATTATTTAATGAATAAAAATGTTTGGATTTTGTCAGATCAAAACTTTTCAATCATTGTTTTTTTCCCAAATGTTCAGTTTATCAAAAACAGCTTGAGCACTTTTAATTTTATAAATGCTTTTAATTTTGAGTTTTCAGTAACAATCCTTGAATTCAGAATTCATTTTCTAGTCCAGTAATAACTGTTGTCACTGCTTCTAAATCACAAGCTGCTTAGGTATTTCTTTGCCTCCCTGATGTGCTTTGTTTATTTCAGTCAAATATAAAACATTTCACAAGCTTCAGGACAAGACAAAGATGGTTTTTCAGATGAGGAAAGACTTCTGCACCAGTTTCTCTAACACATGGAACTGAAGATTTTCAGTTGGTGAATTTAAAGGAACAAAAAGCTTTAATGTATTTCTTTTTTAACAATGAAAACCACTCAAGAACAGATGTTGGTCATAACCAAAATTAGAGCAATTCAGTTCAAAATAGACAGAGTAATGTTATGCTCCGAGGAACAGATTACTGTAATAGTTTTGGTGAGGTGATCATAGGAGAAAAGATCTTATACTTTGATTGACTTTCTTCTTTCTCATTCTGGCTTTCATTTTGGTGAAAAATGTAGCAAAGACAAGTTCAGTATTTCCTGTGAAAGTGTATTAGCCATGAAAGAGAGAATGAGAGCCAGTGTTAGGGCAGCAGAAATAGAAAGATGATCCATCTAAAGGGGATAAAAGTGTATTAGAAGTAAAAAGGCTGATGGAGTGGCATCAGACTGTAACACAAACTTTCTAAAGTTATGTACAGAAACATAAAGCAGGACAAAAAAGAATTTGAGGAACAACTTGCAAAAACATAAAAACTACGATTTTTTTTTTTTCCCAAATATAAACTAAGTTGGAAAGCTTGCCAGGAAGTTTAGGGCCAAAAGATGATGTAGATGCAAAAAAAGAATTCAGGGAAGGTAAAGGAGTAGCGCAAAAGTCAAACAGGTCAATTGGTTTATATTTTCGTTTGCAAGAGAAGAACATAGGGGTTTTCTGTGATAGAAATTTTTTAAACGATGACAGAGAGTATCTCTCAAAATGAAGAGAGTTTTTGGCACAAAAACCCCAATTACAGAACAAATCAACAAAATGACAAAGTTGTCTAGATAGGATGGCCCAAGTATGGAAGTTATTCAAGAGTGAAATAAATGAGCTATTAACCATAGCATGTAACATCTTGCTTAACACTGCTTCAGTGACTGAGAAACAAAAATTGGCAAATGTGATGACAGTTTTTAAAAACACTTCCAGGGAAGATTTAGAGGATTAAAAAAAACCTTTGGGGCTCAAGTTGGAGAAGCTGGTAGGAACAGCAGTGAGGAACAGAGTAAGTAGGTACAGTGCATGAATATTATTTGCCATAAAAGGAGTGCACTGCTTGCAAACATATTCTGAGTTTTGCCGAGGGAGACAGAGAGCATGGGAACAGGGCTGACCTGCTTGTTACAGTCTGCTTGAGTTCCAGACAGCACTTGATGAGGTCCCTTGCTAAAGGAACATAAAGCAATTAAGTTACCGTGGGATAAGAACGAAGGATTTCACATGAACAAATGATTGGCTAGGATAAAAGTTATGAATAAGTTTTCTTAATTGTTAAAATTATTTAAAATGTTCATAATCTGGAAAACAGGTAAACAGCAAAGTTCTTTAATCTGCTGAAGACTGTGCATTAAAGTAATAGAGGCTAGGACTGTATGAAACTCAATGACTCAAGAATAAAGCTGTATGAAATTCAGCAGAGTTAAATGTAACCTTATTTTAAGAATGAGGGGCTCTAAACTAGCTCTAAACTCAGAAATGGGCTCTTGCAGATTTACAGTTTCGAATGCAGTGCTCATTGGTAGAAAGCCTAGGAAAAGGCTAGACAGAGAACAAAAATGAGAACATCGTTACAGCATTTTATAATGCCATGTCTTGAGTACTGTATGCTCTGTTCTCTGCAGCTCGAGCAGTATAAAAGAACTGAAAAAATACAGAGAGAGGTGGCGAGAACGCTACAAAGGGATAGAATTGTTTCCATATGAGGAACAGCTAAACGGACTGTGTCTTGAAGCCTGGAGAAGAGGTGACAGAGGAGGATATAAAAACAGAATCATGAACAGCATGGAGGAAGAAGCTGAAAGTACAAAAGTTAAGGAGAATCAAATGAAACCAGCAGGTTACAGGTTCTAAGCACATGAAAAGTACTTCTTCACATAAGGCACAATTAAGGCGTGAAATTTTTTGCTGGCAGGATGTAGCGTGTCCCAAAAATTTACACGTGTTGCAATGAAAACCCAAATGCAGATGGAAGAAGTCCAGTAAAAACTGTTAAAAACAATGACTCTGCATCTGACCGAGGCAATTCTGGTGCTATAAATCATCAAAAGCTGTGGGAAAGTGTCCTGACCTGCCCAGTTATACACCCAGTACTATTCTCCATTGGAGGCAGGTACAAGGCTAGATGAATGCTCAGATGGACTTCAGCTTTTACGGTTTTCAATTTCCATACTGTACATTCTGGAATTTGAGCTTAAAATTCCAGATTTCTACATTCCCAGCCTTGAGCTCAGGTAGTCATCCTAAGGCTTGAGTCAAATTGGAGCCTGGAAAGAAGCAGGAGATCAGCCCACTCCCTGCCCACTGTGGCTTGCAGATCTAATTCCTTGACTGGGCTCCCCGAGGTCAGAGATCCACAGGTCCAAGTGTCCCAGTGGGGAGCAGTGTTTCTGACCTGGCCTCTCCCAGCCACAGCTGAGCCAAGCAAACTGTGCAAAGTCCATTCTGCATCTGCCATTTTAGCCATGCTTGAACTGGGGAAGTATTGCTAAGAATTTGCTGCCAAGAGCCAAAGTTTTGCTCCAGTCAGCTCTGTGTACCTGCGGAGCACAGGGAACACTTTACTGAGCAGTTCTCAGCACACTTCCCCAGCTCAGGCACCTTTTCTATCCAGAGCCAGGCAGCCCCGAAGTGGAACTGGCTGTTGCCTACTGGGTCGCAGGCACGGCTCCAGCAACCACCACAGGTGCAAGGAGCAGCCGCTTTTCCCGTGCCGGCTCGGGCCGCGGGACGCGCCGAGGCAGGAGGCAGGGATGCCGGGGCGAGGGAAGCACTCACGTGTGGCGGCAGCGCACAGCACCGCTTCGGCCAGCAGCAGCAGTCCGAGGTGGCGGCCAACACCGCTCATGGTTCCGGAGACCCTGGGCCGGCTCAGCACCTGCCGGGGAGCAGCGTGGCCGGAGCCTGTGCGCGGAAACTCCTCCGGTCCCCACTGGGAGGTGAGAATGAAGTTTCTCCGCCGCTCTGCGCTCCGATTAAATGAAGGGCCCCGGGACTCATCATGTGATGGAATTAAGCAGAGATGCATGATTTTGTCTTCAGCTTCTTTCAGCTCATGTGCTTATGACTCACTCACTTTGCTTTCAGCATTCCCTGGGATTTCTGAGAGACCTGTTTGGAGCCACGCCATTCACCTCACAGGCATTTTTATACTAGTTTTGCACTGTGATCAATTTTTGTACTTAATTTGTTTTTAAATTAGGAACACTTATTTCCAGAAATCCAAATTAGCTCTTGCCCAAGCCTGATTTGCGAGGGTTACTGCAACAGCTCACTGCATTTGATAAACCCATCACTACTTTACCGCATGGCTCGCCCCATACGCTGGGCAGCAACTCTAAACCAAATGGAAAACGCCCAATTCAAACACATCTCTTGACTTGGCTCATGTTCAGAATTGACTGTTAAGGAAAATGTTATTTAAACATTTAGTGGGTACACGCCTATCCAATCCAGCCATGGCTAGAGGTGCCATCACAGCCTCTGTGTGGTGATGGCCACTCAATATCTAGCTCCCAAGCTGCCGTGACCCAGACACAGACAAGTACTTGATTGTATAAACTTCATGGATCGTAACGATAAAAAAAATATTTACTTTGCTGCCCAACCTAATAATGAGGTATAACCAGTGGCTCAAGAGGACCAGCATAGACTGGCAAAAACTGCACCTAGTGGTTCAAATTCAGGTTCAATGTGCTTCCCCAGCCCAAGTGTTCTTCTGCAGGCAGTGCGGCAGCTGATTTTCACTGAAGCACTGGCAGCCTTGTGAAGTTTCTTGCTGTTGTTTGCAGCAAAGAACAAGCTTTGGTAAGATGGCAAGGCGTAGAGCCAAGTACAGTCCTCAAGAGAGAATTCAGTAGTAATTTCAGTGATCCCAAAGAACAGCACTCGTAAGTGTGACACTGGCTAGCCAGAAACCAGTGAGTTGGGCAACAGGAAACCATTTTTATTTTGTGCAGGAGGGGTGGAAGTCCGTAATTCCAAGGCACTGTCAACAGAATGAAGAGATTGCCCAATGGAAGTCTGAATACTTCTTTTTTTGTAGTTTCTTCTATTTTTCTAGTGTTTTCTCTTAGCTGTGTAAGTTATTACCACTACGCAGAGCACCCCAACCAGCATTTCTCTCAGTAATGCAGGCTCTGATGTCCAGTCCTGTGGATCTTGCATAGGTAGACTCCATGCTTCAGCATCCTCCTGGCTGGAGCTAACCCTCCCTCCTACTGCCAGCCAAGGAGCAGGGTGAAGGCAATAGCCTTAGGGGGTACAGGCTTGTTTAAACTAAGCCTTCATTATCTGAGAGAAAGAAGGGAGAGCATAAATCGAAGTCAAAGCTGTGACTGACTGTGCAAAAAAATCATATGACTGCAGTGTCCTCATGTGATTGTTGCTTTTTTTGTTGTTATTCAATCAGCTACGTTCCCAGTTGAAATGTCAGGTTTCGAAGGCATTCACAACTATTTTCTAAACCATGTGGGACATTAACTTTAATTGCACTCCTTTGTTTCCAGGTTGTTGATCCTGGAAGTGAAAAGTGACCTTCAGACACTGTGGTTCAGCACTGGGAGCCTGATCCGAAGTCTGCTGGGGAGAAAGGAGGTTTGAATGCCCGTTCCCAAGAGGGTTTTGAGAGCCTCCAGAGGAAAACTGCTGACAACAAATGCCTGTTAATTAAAACCAAAAATTTATTAGCCTAAAAACAATAAAGTTGGTTAGGATGGAGTTTTTTGCCATGTTATTTGATACATGAAATTGTTACATAAATTTTGAGTGACAGTCTCAATAAGAACCAGCTGGTAGAAATTATTAAACATGTTGTAAATAGACTTCAGAGGATCAGGCCTGTGGTTAGAGGAATCCAAACCCACCAGGGCTGGGATAATAACTAAAAGGTGGCTTTACTGTGACACTCCAGTCCTTCACGTTCTTCCTTCTCTGCTCTTGGGCCTTAGATTACACATTCCTGCAGGGCTGACACAGAAAATATTTGGGTCCACTTGTGCTGTGGCTGCAGCCAACATTCTCAAGAAAACAGGAGAGGAGAAGGGAAGAAAGAGCTAGGAGGAACAGAGGTGTAAAGGAAGTGAAAAGAATAAAAAGCTAAGAAAGGTATGATAAGTCAAGACTGAAGGGACCATCTGAAAACTGAGCTAACTTCTCCAAGTGTCCTAGCCATAGCTGACTGTGTCTGAAAATGAGTGTCTGAAACACTGAAGGGATGCTTGAAACCCGTGGATCATCATCAGATCTTAAATTACCTTTATAGTTTCTACATTATTATTCTTGGTCTCTGAGACAGAGCTTTGCAATTTAAATGAGTGAATTGAATCAGGCAGCTATAAAGGAGAGAAGGTTTGAAATATATCCTAAACATTCTCCCAGCGAAGAAACACACATTCAGGGAGATTTAGGGCTTCATCTGACAGAGAAGTGCGTGGGCAGGAAGTGCTTGGTACATCACAGCTTTATCACCTCAGTTATTAAATCTCGTTGAGGAGATACACCTCTGCTACCTGAAGGGCTGTCAGATGACAGGGTGTGAACACATTATGTGTATGTGCATGTCTAGACTGACAGAGCTGGCATGCTTACACTGCTATCACACCACCATCAACGCAACACGAATACAGGAATTGTTTATCACTGCTCACAGGAACTTTAACCAAAAAAAAGAAAAAAAAAAACAAAAAAGAAAATTGCAAAGGAAAAAAAAAAGAAAAAAAAGGAAAAAAAAAAAAAGAAAAGGAAAAAAAAAGAAAGAAAAGGAAAAAAAAAGGGGGATTTGAAGTATGAACTTGGACTTTGGCCAAGAAAGCAAAGGAAAACAAGACAATCTTGGTTTGGCAACCAGGTACATTTAGGTAAATGCTGTCTGCCATTACCAGTGATCTCTCAAGGGAGCTCTGCTTAAGGCTTGACGAACTCCCTTTCTGGGAAGAAATCATCTGTGCCTCACTTCACATGGCACAGTGGGCATCAGCTGATTGAACCAAACATGTAAACAAAGCTGCCTTACCAGTCTGCAGTTCTTGTTGTACCGGGAAGGAAAAAAAGCTCCTGATCAGTTTCTGGTATCATCTATCTCAGTTTATCACTGAAAAATGAATTAACCCTTGCAACTGATCAAACAGGCTTTTAGTAATTTCAATGCCTTTATTTTTTGCCTTTATAGTAGCTAAAGCTATGCATTTTACCATTTTTTATGGGAAGGTGTTTCCTTGCAGTGCTACATTTCTCCAAATTCCTGTTTTGGGGTAGGTCATAGAATCACAGGATGGTTTAGGTCGGAAAAGACCTTTAAGATCATTGAGTCCAACTGTTAACCCAGCACTGCCAAGCCCACCACTAAACCGTGTCCCCAAGAGACATATCTACACTTGCAAGGATGGTGACTCCACCACTTCCTGGACAGCCTGTTCCAACACTTGACAACCCATTCTGTGGAGAATTTTTTTCTGATATCCAATCTAAAATTGTTTCCATTCCAAAGATCTTTTCCAAACTAAGCATTGGACCACAGCATGAGATAAGGCCCAGGGGTGACCTTATCTCTCTCTACAACTACCTGACAGGAGGTTTTAGCAGGGGCTGATCGGTCTCTTCTTCCAGGTGACAACCAACAGGATAAGAAGAAATGGGCTCAAGTTGCACTGTGAAAGATGCAGAATTTTTTTGTGATACAAATATGTTTTGGCCAGATTTGCTCTTGAGGGAAGGCTTGAATGAGCATGCCAGCTCTCTGCTTTTTTTGGTCCCTCCCTACAAATGCTAAACTCCCTGCTCAGTCATAGCCGTGTGTGACAGTGCCCCAAAATGCCTCATGAAAGCAGCTCGTGAGGAAGGTAGGGGAACCCAAGAAATCATCTGCCGCACTCTGACATCAGCAAATCCTCACAAGAGCTCAGCCTTGAGATACAGACCCACAGAGTGCCCCGGCCCGCTCGTCCTCACGGGTGGGCTTGCCTTCCCTGCCCATGGGAGGGCTGATCCGTGCAGATGACCAGCAGCTGAAGACAAAGCACGATGACAGATACTGACCCTCCAGATTGCACCACACACCTTTTTTTAAAGGCATGAAAAGAAATTAAGTTTATTAAATATCTCTGGATAGGTTTTTTGGGGATTTTTTTAACTATGCTGACAGCACAAGGAGGAGGTGTAGCTATCCTGGCAGTCCCAGTGCTCTGCTGTGGTAGCCCATGGTCTTCTAAAGTCTCTGAAAGCTTCTGGCCTGCTCTATGTGCACCGCAGCTGACCCACTTTCAGTTTTGCAGCTGACAGAGTTAATTTACAATCTGGATGTTGGTTTTACTCTGCTACTTTTCTCATATTGATTTAATGAATTGTTAATGATGTGGTTTATAGTCACCATGATTCATCGAGGCATAGACTTCTTCCAATCAGGAGAGCAGATAATTGCAGTGAAAGCACGTGATTATGGCTGCACGAGACCCATATTTGTCATCGTATTTTAATGAAATTGATTCAGGCTTCCCTGTTTCTCAGAGAGGTGTTAAAAGATCGATTTTGTATCATTCAGCTCAGGAGAGCAATCAAATTTTTGCTGAAAATTTCTGTTTTCTCTAAAAGCATTAACTGATATTTTGGCTAGGAAGAAGAGAAAAATTTCTTTAAAAAGAAGTAATCCAGAAACAATCAAACCAGCAAACCCAAGCCAAAAAAAGTGACCTATCAAAGAGAATACACATAACAAGAATATCTCCTGTGTAGTAACTTTGGTTGGAGGACACTGAAGGAGAAGTAGTCCCACTGCCAAAGCTCCTTTAAAGCTTTTCTAAGAAACAAGGTAAACTGAATGTACTGAATTGCACCTTACTCCCTGTATATGCTATGTTTCACTTATTGTGGGCGAGGGATGAGAGTTCACCATGGAGGCTCAGTTGTTTTATGGTCCAGTGAAATTGCCTTGACTGCTCAAAAAAAATAACCTCAGCACTTCCCTGAAATAGGAGTCAGAATTAATGAAAGTTCTGGCAGCTGAACATTAGCATAACATACTCTTTAATGTGTTAACATCAAAAAAATGGGCAAAATGCTGCATTTTTGGACTGTATTCCCACTGACTAATGGCAGTAATTCAGAGAGTAACCTCTTCCTTAGAGGCTAGAACAAGCAGTGAATATACAGGCACCAGAGAAAGGAGAAAAAAGATGACTATATTACAAAGCAACCAGCCTTCTATCTAAATGCCCCATTTAGATAGTAACATTTATGGCATAAAAGGGAGGCAAACTCTGAGCAAGTGGAGCTGTCGTGCTCCTAGTGATGTGTTGCTGTCACCTTAGGACTTAAATCCGCCTGGATCCACCTTCTGTGGCTGACAGCATTGAGGAGGACTCATTTGGGGGTCTGGAGGGAAATAGAAGGACAAAGATCATACAAGGTTTGGTTTGGGTTAGGTTTTTCCAAGTTTGCCCGCTGCCATTTGCACAGAGTGGTCATGGCTTGCCGGGGCTGTGGGTTAACCAGGGAGGCATGGGAGGAGCAGCCTGGCTGTGCCACCGCTTGCCCATTCCCACTCATCCATCACCACTTGGACTCGTCTTCAGCTGCTGCAGAGTAACAGGTGGCAGGATCAGGCCCTGATGTTCTGCTGGCAGTGGGGGGAGGATACCCAGGCTGGTAATGCAGCTGTGCAGCACCCAAATCAGCATGGGTTACCACCCTGCTCAACAGCTGGAGGGGCTCCTGCTTGCAGAAATTTCAACAGGAACTGCTGCTTGGCTTGGACAAATGTGTATTTTTAATGCCCTGTTCCCAAATGCATTACATAATAATCTGTAAAAGTTCTGATCATATGTGGGCAGGGAAATATATTAAATATATAGGAGTTAGTCTTGTGAGTTCATCTTAAATGAACACCCATATCCTTTATTTATGTTCTCTGCAATAGGAGCAGTAAATTTGCACTGATTCTGTTTTAAATCTGCATTGGAATATGGTTATTTTATTTCAGCTTTCTTTGCCAATACTGGAAAATCTAACATGGCTTTACTGTGTTACTGTGTGAGAACCAAAAAATTGATTTAATACAGCAGCCTACTTGCAATCCCTGGCTTAAGTGAAATACTGAGGGTAAAATCTGTCTAGCATGTGGACTGCACTGGTCACCAGAGCTATGAGCTCGGCATGGGAAATGCTATATAACATGATTAGAATCATTACAGAGAACGTGTGTGCATCATGTAATAGAAAAATCTGCTTCTTAGCTCTCTAATTTAAACTGTCTCCCCAAAAAGAGCAAAATAGCTTAACAAATCTTTCCTCAGCCACGCCGCTTAATTGCAGCTGGTTGCTCTGAGCAGTTCTGTACCCAGTGGTCTGGGGGGAAGGAAAGGCTCTTTGGTGTCCAACATAAGAGGCTTCACTGCAAATGGTTCTGTTCTGCTGCTCATGGAAAGAAGGTGAACAGTTATTAAAATAAAAAACCAGATCCAATGTGTGGTCGTTGCCATTCTTCTCAGTAAAGGTTATTATATCCAATCTGAATAGTCTGAATTTAGCCCCGAACTCTGTCTGGCATCAAAGTGTAAAAAAATGGAATAGACCTGAAGAAAAGAAAGTAAAGAAATGAGAAGCATAAGTGAAGAGGAGGAAAATGGATTGTACATTCAGATCTCTATAAATTCACATTGATTTTTCATGCTGCAGTTGTGGTGAGTGGTATTTGTATGAAGGCAGAAAGTATGTTTTTATGAAATAAGAACAAAATGATGAAAATAGATATTATTTGATCTTTTAGTTACTAATTGTTTATTACTCTTCAGAGTACCTAGTTCTTCTATTATTACAAAATACAAAAGAACTTTTGGCAAGAAAAACTAGTTATCAAATGGTGTGTTGTAGAATGAAAAATAAAAACTAGAAAAATCAGTGTTTGCTAAGACATAGAGGCCAAGGAAACTCAAGTTATAAATAATTCTTCACTGGGCAAATTTTAACAGTTCGACTTTTGTGGATGTTCTGTAACAAGTAAAAACTACATCGGATGGGTGCTGAGAGAACACTAATTAATTATTAATACCTTACATGTATTTGGATTTTATTCAAATCAAGAAGAAATCAAGAAATTTAATCAAGATATTGACAAAAGCAAAGAAATGTAGTATATAACCCAAATGGCTATATTTGTTTTATTGAGAATACGATGGGAAGTCAGAGCTTCTTTACCTTTTCATGCTGTTTATTTGTCTAGAATGAAATTCAAAAGTCTGAGACCGGGAGCAAACGATGAAGCTGTTTACCTGTTTTGGCAGCCAAATTACTGGATTTCACCAGGATACACATTTATATTTTCTTCCTCTTCTGTGACCCTATACTTTTACTTTGAACATACAAATGTTTATATTTTTAGGCTTAAATAATCTTCCGAGTAGTAAAACTCAGCTGAAGGTCGCTGATGAGTGAAAATGAGGAAACTGAGCCTCACAGTGAGGATGCCGTTGGATGTCATTGCTGTGGTGGTGTTGTCACTTGGCAGTGGGGTGAGAAGTGGCCTTGGCAATGCTGGGTTAACGCTGAGCCCGAAGATCTTAAAGGTCTTTTCCAACTGAATCTGTGGTTCTATGAGTAAAGAGCATTGCTGAGGCACCCCACCACCAGGCTGGAGCACTGTCAGCAGCAGCCACTTTTGGATCAGTATTTCGCATGGATATGGCTTTCACCAATACCTCAGAAGAAATCCAGCTCTGGGTTCTGGTAGATGTCTTTAGCTGACAAGACATCTCAAAATTTTCTTGTTAAACCGCAGATGAGCTATCAGAACAGTGAGATCAGTTCGTTTGCTTTAATTTTTTTGCTTGTGTCTTAACACTTAGCACAAAAGTGAGTTACAGTGCAAATCTCCCTGTCTAACTGGAACATGGTGGAAAGGTTCAGAGTAAATGTTCAGGGCCATGTGAATGAGGAGAGAAGGGAGAGAGAATTCTCAGAAAAAATGTTAAAAACAACACTTCTGTGTGAGGCTGCTTTGCACAAGGTCTGCAAGACAAGGGTTCTTCATCATCTTCTTCATCTCAGCCATGCAAACAGAGAGGGAAAGCACAGTGAGGTGGAGAGTTGCAAACATCTTCTGCAGCTGTGAAAAAGATGCATGAATATGAAGAAGGAGACTCCTTTACCACTGTAGTCTTCGGGTAAAAAAAATTATTAATAATTCTACAAGTGAAGGAGGAAAATCCAGTGAAGGGAGAGTTAGTAATACTTTAAGCAAAATGAGCTCTGCAAGTATAACAATATGTAAAATACCATGCAGCTCTATCTGTAATTAGCAGTGACCACCCTCAACACTCTGCCCACTGTGCTGAGGAATGGCAGTGTGTTTCTGACCCCATACATTCCCCCAGCACCCCTCATGCTCTGTTAAGGACACGTGCTTGCAGTGACTGAACACATTTGAAGGCAACTTCGACTTATTTCTTCAGTTCATATGAAATGGGAAGATTCTGAAAGAAAGTGACTGAAAGTGACATTTTGTTTAGCAGCCCACCAAAACATCATATACCAGCTCCCCTTCCCTCTGGATAAGCCAGCATGGTCTTCCCAGGACCTAATACAGTCTCTGCCTGGGATTGACATAACACTGACACCTCCTCCTTTGTTTAAGCAGCTAAAATGTTTCTGTCTATCTAAATTGTGTAGAAAACTGTATGAAAATCACAAAGTAGTTGATTAAGAATTGTGTGCTAGGTCGTCAAGGCTTTTAGAACTTGTCCTGGGGTGACTGTATAGTCTAATATCCCCATCATCTGTTCTTGAAGGAACCTCTAAAACGTACACTCAATAAAAGAAAGATAACCAGGCTTAGAGGGGCCCTGCCTCTAGCCAGGTAGAGGCCAGGAAAAACCGTGTCTTTTGGACTGTGTGGATTCGCTGGCCTAGCACATCAAAACTACAAAGATATAAAGCCTTGGTCAACACTGGTGCGCAGTGCACATTAATCCCATCAAGACTCAAAACTGTTTGAGTCAATACTGCCTCAAGTACAGACAAACCCATCCGTGGAGTGGTCTTTGCTCAAAAACCAGGTTACACGTAGTGAATAATGCTGAAAAATAAGGAGACGCATTGTGTACCTCAAGGAGATCTAATTGTTGAGAGAGAACCATGTGTAAATGTCACTGTTTGCTAAGTGCCACTGCTACTATCTGTATATAGCTGTATATTGTATATTTATATGTATGTATAAATGTGTGTGTGTAGAGTTACAATATGGATTAGTTTGGGTATTAAATCGATGATGGGGATAAGGGGTGGAATGTCCTGGAGTGACTGTATGGTCTAATATCCCCATCATCTGTTCTTTTGCCCACGAATGGGCCCTGTGCCTTGAAACTACATCCAGAAACAAGGAAAGGAGAAGCAGAAAAAAGCAGCGGCGCGCAGTTTGTTTTAAAGAAAACCTCACTTCCGCCCCCAAATTTCCTCTCGCTGGACTGTGCAGCCGCACAGATCAGGGAGTTTTCGTTTCTTCTTGCTTTTAAGTTTTTTTTCCTCTCGTTAGCTTAGAAAAGAGTTTCTTGGACTGTGCTGTTCAGCTCTGCCCGGCTCTGGACTGACAGACCCGAGTAAACCCAGGGGAGCCCACGCTGTGTGGCCCCACCGGGGCCCGAGCTGCCCTGCGGCCTGGACGCCGGACCCGAGCTCCAGAGAGAGAGCTGGGACACACCCACGAAAGGACTCTGTTCTCTGATTTTACCATCTCTTCAGAGCAAGAGAGGTTTATTGTTTCCTATTATTCATTTTTCATGCTTGTTAATACTTTGCTTGTTAAATAAACAGTTTTTTCCACTTTTCTCCGAAGAAATTTTCTCCCGAACCTAGAGTGAGAAAAGAGCTGCTAAAATTTAGCCCTTTAGAAGAAACCTCCTCTAGAAGTTTCTTTCCAAATTTGTCCCAAACCAGACAGAACTACAGCAACTTTAAATAAAAACTAAGGAGCAAACTGCATTATGAAATTTTTGAAATCAAATGTAGCAGGGCTTAAGGACGTTATTTGAGCGTGCTGAAAGGCACGGAGGGGACATTTACGCTGTTCCATAGTGACATGCTTTGGACTTTAGGTGACATTTGTTGGAAAGCTTCAACACGGTCTTGTTCATACAGATAGAAATCCAAAGCTCCAGAAATGACAATCTCCTTGAAATTTTTGCTCACTTTGCAGAACCTGGCTCTTCATCACAACTCTGCACTGAAAGCAGAGGGATGTGCAAACTCTGTCTTTTATTGATCTACAACATATTTTATAGCTTTCATTCCTATGGTATTTGAATGCTTTGCATGTGTTTTCAATTACGCAGAACTCTCTCTCAAAATATATTTGTAATGGATACTATTTTTAAATGGAAAAAAAAAAGTTTCAGGTTATTTACAAAAGAGGAAAGGGGATTTTCTGTTGAGTGGGGACCACCAAGTCATCCAGGGCTTTGAGATGACTTTCATTAAAATGAGCATCCATGATAAGAAAGGCTTTGGCTCTAAAGACCTAATTCTGGTTAGAACATAAATGAGAACTATTCATTATTTAAATAAGAACAAATATAGACTGAAACAAAGCAGGCAATTTAAAAGAGACTCCATCCTTACTCACTGCATTCTCGTTGGATGGTTTCTTTTGCTAGGCCTCAGTTTAGGGCCATTTCAGAGGCTGTAAGGGCCCTTGTAATGTCTGTAAGGGTCTGTTTCCCATTAGTGACCTTTGGTTAACTTCCTTTCTGAATCCCAGCTCCTGTAGTGTTCAAGTCAGTCCTTTAACGCTTTTGCAGAAGGTCGTGTAGAGAAAGTTGATGGACTCAGTTTTTTTGGTAATAATGATTTATAGAGATAGTGCTGAGAGCAGGCAGATGCATCTTCAAGATACATGACAATCTTTAGTGAGAGCTTTTAAATTCAGTTTAAAAATTACTGGCCAGGGGGATTATAAGGAACAATTTGGGCAACCAGAAGGCTATTTAATTCTATTTCTTATGTACCTGCAAACCATTAAAAAGAAGCAATTTTGTCCAGTATATGTAACCTTTCATTTACCTTTAAAGTCTCCAAATAAGCATATATTAATTTAAACTCTAACAGCCTACAGCAGTTTTCAAATTGAATAGGGTGAGAAATTTTAAAAGGTCATAGGAATAAAGACAAGACTTATCTGGTTAGCTAAAAGGATTCCTTTGATGTTTTTATCTTCCCAAGTTTCACTGCAATTAAGAACTGGCAAAACGAACTTGCTAATAGAACCACTTAGTGTGGGAACCACAGCAATATTTAGCAGGCATAATCAGCTATCACTGCTTTGTGCTAAGCATTTCATGACCATATAATGACCATCCAGGCAGTCAAGCACCAGCATTGCAGGAGTGTTTTCATGTGCTCTTGTGGTTCTGCAGTATGACCTTGGCTCAGCCAGTGTTCCACCATGCCAGCTTTGGTGCCCTGGACAAAAGCAACCCGACTTAGTACTTTCCTATTATCTATATAATTCATTAACTGTAAGCAAAGGATGCTCTTGTATTAACCCAAGGCTTTTTTGGTAGCCATAAGATCAGCAGGTACTCCTTGGTGGCTTTCAATTTGGCCAGTACAGATAACAGCAGCTGGGGGGCAGGGAGAATGTGGCAGCAGAGAATGAGAACAGGCAGCATAGTTACACCTTTTTTGTATGATTAGGACAACGCTGTGATGATCCAGGACACAGACCTCAGGGGGGCCTACGTGCCCACTAAGAGGAGAAGGTGCATAGAGATGTAACCCCCTCCCTGCTGGGGACCCAAGCAAACTTCCAGTGTCATCCTCTTCTCATTATCATTGTAAGGGACTTCTCAACACCTGCTTCCTTTCTTTCACTCTCTCGGGCTGTAATGGGCCACAGCTGAAGCAGGCGGGAAGGAGGCTCTGTCCCTTGGCACTGCAGGTATTCCAGGAGTGATGCAAGGGGGATGAAGTCTTGATCTGCTGTTTTTATGCTCTTTGCTTTCTCTTACACTTGAATGGGTGAAGTCTTGCCTGACTGTTTCAAAAGTTTTATCAAGCCTTGTATGATAACTAAGAAGTCCCCATCTGGAGATGATGTAATACAAGCAGGGAGAAGCTACATCAAATTAGAGGACTTGTGATTACTGTTCAGTGGTGTTTCCTGTGAAAAGCCCATCAGAGCCATGCTCTGGAGTCTGCCCGAGCTTCAGTTTACTGGTGAGTCTAAATATTCTTACTCTGACTTGGGTTGCCTTGAATGTTTTGGATCCTTTTCAGGGGGCTGTGGTTGCCCTGTGGAATAAAGGAGGCTCCATATGCTGATGCATGGACAACTCTGTCCAGTTTGAACAGAGTCAATCAGTGGCTGTTGGAGCTTCTTCGGTCATCTGTGCGTGAGGGAAAAACATCTCTTATTGTCTGGATTTGTTCAGTCACAATCACACTCTCCTGTACCTTAAGCTTTATGGTGTAGAGTACATTTTGTTAGACTCAAGATTAGAAGGTGAATGAATATGCAAATTTCCTCAGCTGAGCTGAGCTGAGCCAGCAGTTTCTTCAAAATAATCAGGGTATGTGAAATGTCCTGAAAAATTTCACATGCTTTGGCAGAAATGCCATTCTCTGCCAGATGAAAGAGTAAGCAAATGAATATACTGTGTCATATGACAGGATAAACAGTTAGCAATACACTAATGGGTTAGTGCACAGTTATTTCTAGAAACTGATCTGAAGGCAAAAAACATAATAACAATTGTTTTATTTTAATCAGATTGTTATTTCCAGTTTCATATAAGTGAAAGATCATTCATGGTAACTGTTTCATTGTAGAAGCTCTTCTGCAATGATCTTATTTTTCTTGTAAGTTCTGGGAGGCTGGAAGGTTCTACAATGGCAGGATCCTAGGAATCTTGAGAGAGGAGATTTGAGGTCCATCTGCAAAGCTCTTGGATCATGGATAATTTCATTGATTTCCATTAAGCATGAAACTGGCAGCAAGTTGGCAGTTCCCAGGGTGGAGTTATGAGCTTTGGTTGTTTAATATCTGAACTTACATAGCTCCTTGTTCCTAGGTTAACTTCATGTTTGAACATGGAAGAATCTTGCTTTGATACTTGAAACAAGATGGTTTTGAGGATGTGTGTATGAAACCTAGTTTCCTATAGTTTGGTGCCCTTTGTCCTCTTTAATACCCCAATGAGGTAAAAGTCTGGTAAACTACTCTAGATACCAGATTTCCACGTGTGCTGATCAGCCAGCCAGTTGCTAACAGTATTCATAGCAGCTGAGTTCAGCCTGCTTTTCCTTCCTTGGCAATTCTTACTATAGCTATGAGAATATGGTCATCTTTGAAAATTAATTTCCTGAAAATTGGCTATGGGGTTAAAAAAAATGACTGGTGCAGAAGGAATCACAGACAGATGATCAGACGGTATAATCAAAACCGCGTAATTTTTTTAGGAAACCTGCTAAAATTGAGTAAATTGGATATAAACCAGAAAGCATAATGAATTGGACCTCAGCAGTTTTCTGGCTCCTGTGCTCCATGTCAGAAACTAAAATTGGTATTTGGGAGTTCTGCTTTCATGGGGAATTTTTTACATGGATAACAGCCAGCACCACAGCCCTGGGGCGTCTTCTCTAAAGATGAGTCCACACTGAGGGCCTGTGAGAGCTGAGTGGAGCACAGAAGATGCACAGCATGCACTGGGGCTTTGTGGCTTCTGAGTCCCCTGGCTGACCTCCAGGGCCGCGTGACTCATCACAGGCCCAGCATCAGAGGTGGGAATGCTGTAAAAGTGCAATTTATTTCCTCTTCCTGTACACCAAATACTGCAATATATACAAACTCCTAAGTAAATTATTTTGGATGCACAGCTATAAATTTCAGTCACACACACTCTAACAGATTTTTTAAAACAACAACAAAAAAAATCACGTATTGTTCTCATGTACTCTTTAGTTACTTTATAGGACTCCCTCTGTTCGTGACTGTTTCTGTTATTGTTGGAAGAATAAACCTTCTCAAAATAGATCATCGTAAGGATGGAATCTGTCCAGTGACCACTTAAGTAGAAGTTTGCTGCCAGAACCATTTTATTTCAGCTGTGAACATGAAGAGTCTTGTGTGCATTTATTTGTTTGTTCTTCAATACTGTCTGTAGTATTGAGACGCTCTGCTAGTATCTTTAATGTTATCCAATGTTTTTCCAAAACAAAGTAGATAAATACATAAGAAAAGGTCAGAGAGAGATCTTTGTTTTTTTCAACACAGACAGGACAGCCTTATGTGTCATCAGGTGTCCAATACCTGGTTACCTCGGTAGGGACCTATTATTGGCAACAATACGCATTTCCTTCTGCAAGAACTAACTTAGATTGCTTGTGTTACTTGTATAATGTGTGCTCTTTGATAGGTGTTGCTCTGAAGTTGTGCTGTGAAGAGAAGGATGGGCTTGTGTTTCAGCCATGTAACCCGAAGTTAAGGTGTCTTGAGTTTTTTCCCCTGACAGTATCATGAATTTCAGCAAACTTGCCTGAATATATCGTGCCCTTTTTTCCCCCCTCTTTTCCTCATCAATGCTCAGAAGGGAAAAGTAAGAGAAAGTTAATTTGATTGTTATTAGACACAAACAATTAAGCAACTCTTTGCAGACAGACTACAGTCATTCCTGTGTGGAGGCTCAGAGGTGTCTCCTCCTTTCCTGGGTTGTACACCTGATGGATGACAAAATGCTGGTGCCCCCTCTGCCATCAGTGCACTGAAGGAGTGGGGGACTAGAGCACAAGCCAGACAGGAAGGTACATCACTGTACCAGTATTCTTTAGGAGAAAACAAACCTTTAGATGTGTTTCAGACAAGTGGCTGGAGAAGCAGAAGCACTTTCCTGTCGGGATCAGGGAGGAGCTTTAGTACCCCTGGGTTTCTAGGTGCACTACTCCTGAGAAGTACAGCCAGAGGCAGCTGTCTGGAAAGAACAGGCAGGAGGAGTTGACCAGTGGTTATAGAGCATGATCAAAGGTTAAGTGGGTATAATGTTGCTAGAAATGCCATGTGATATGAGGTTTGAATATGTGAGTAAAGGGCACTGATGGGACAGAACCTTGAAACAGCACCAGCTGGAAAGACAGGTCATGCTGGAGCTGTGTCAGCACCCACGGAGATGTACAGCTCTGCTTGTGTGCTCGGGCTGGCTTGGAGGTGTCTCAAACCATGAATACTGCATCCCGATATCATGTGAGTTCCCACGTGGGCTTCAGGTAGAGGCAGAGACTTCTGGAGAGAAGGGGTTCCTGGTGGCCATTTCCCTCTGCAAAACCTGCACGGGGAGGCTGAGGGAGTCACAACTCCATCTATGCAAACGCAGGGGACCTTGTATGCAAGAGCTTGGGGGAGTGGGAGGCACACGGGGCAGGGAGTAACGAAATCAGTCTCCAGAAAGTCAGGTAAAGACAGAGATGTCTGAAGCAGGCTCCAGGCAGAAGGATCTGCAGTAAAATTTGAAAAGGCCTTATCTCAAGGCAGGCAGATCTGCCTGCAGGCTGGGGCTCTCTTTTAGGCTCTGCCAAGCTCCTGGGGTGAAGTTCAAGGAGTGCTTCACTTTGCAAGGGCCTGTTGGCCCCCAGCCCATGGGAGCTCCTGAGCAAGGCTATGGGAGGATGCTGAGGGCTCTCTTCTGCCCCAAAAAGTCCATGTATCCTGAACACAGAAGGTTCTTCTCCACCTCATCTATCCATTTATCATACAGGAACAGTAAGTGATACCAGCCTTTTTTTTTTAATGCAACCCATGATTATAAACTTTTATTTCAGTTTTATATTATTTTAGTTCTATTTCATCATTGCAGATACTTCAAGAGAAGCCCATACTTGGAGAAGTAAACTGCAGTAACAAAATTTCATGTGCCTATAAAGAGTGCTGTAATACTGAAGTGCCAGAGCTGCACAGATGCTCATCAGAAAACCACCACAGCATTGGGTAGCCTTTTCTCTGATAGAAAAGCTATCAGAGATCAAAACTGTACATCAGTCTCCTCTTAAATCTGATGTGACGTGGTTTTACATGCACACATACAAATGTTGCTTGTTTGATTCACACAGAAGGGTTGGTTTATTTTGTATAATTAGAACTATCTTGTTAGTTTGTAGGGCATATGCAATGGGAATATTTCATGTGACTTGCAAAGATAAGGCTCCATTGAAGACCTACAGAAGCCTTCCTTGATGTTGACCAGAATGCATTTACTTTGCTGAGAACCCACTGCCACAACAAAACAGAAACTCAGGTGGAACAGGATATAATTGCTGCAGGTACTTTAAAACCGCCGGATTGCATTTCTTATGAGTACCATGCAATTAACAATGTAACAGACCTGCTTGGTAGAAGGAGAAAGGCATAAAACTTGTTTCCTATGTCCCTCATGTGACAGGGTAAGAACAAATCCTACTGGTTGTGGAGGAAAGACAAAGCAATCCATGTACCTAACAAAAATGTTATCAGCCTACTGACATTTAAATCTTGTTCTTCTTGCTCTTCTTTCCTCCATTTTAAGATCTGGCTTTGTTTTTTTGCAGGAGGGTAAGTCCCACCAAGGAGCCTGTTGCGTGATACCGAAAATTTGCAAGAGTGTTGGAGATTAGATAAGCATATTGCCTAAGGCTGAGCTGCTAAGAACAACTGCTTTTTTTACTTAGCTATTCTTAACAGAAGAACCAGGCAATCACAAGTGAGACTTTCAAGGCAAGTGTAAGTTTCAAGACCAAGAGGCATATTCACTCCCAGGGTTAGAGAGTTAATCTGCCTCTTTAAACTCAGTGGAGAGAGGTTCCCTCTTTATGGCCAGCACCCCGAATCACTCCCAGGAGAGGTGGCAGGCACATACAGCTGCCTGCCCCAAATGCTCAGTGTTGCAATCCTGTCACTCTCTGTGAAAGTGTTGGTGTTTTTTGAACCACAATTTTGGTTCAAAGGGAAGGGATCAAATCTACTTATGCTGACTGCTGCATCCCTGAGGACATGTACTGTTAGTCTTGACAAGCAGGGACTTGGTCCTAGTGTTTTGGTTTTGGCTTGGCCAGATCTTAACAGAGGTGTAGAACGGGACTTTTCCAGGTGGGAAGCTTCCTGTCTAAGACAAGTCTGTGAAAGTAGTGCAATATTCTGGTTACTAGAATGCCTTCAAAAGTCCTGTTTCCTCCTTCCTGAGAGGGTACCCTTTCAAAAAGACAGTCATTGCATGTTGCAGCCTCTGCTTTCACCAAGCAGTAAATATTCAGCTCTCAAGTTCCCTCCTAAATTCTCATTTCCAATGGCTTTGCTTGCACTCTGAATCTCCTTCTACTCATCTCGCAGCTCTCTAGCAATTGCAGGCTCGTAACTAAGCACAACATTACTGTAGCCATAGGAGATTCCTACAGCTTAAACTACATTTTACTGATCTGAACCACCATGGCTTCAGATCTCATTTATTGTCAGCATCTTTCAACTCTAGTTTGCTTCCACTCTCTGAACACGAGTGGTCCAGACTTCCTTCAGCTTACATTAGGCTTATATTGGGTCAAATATAATTAGATATCTAATTAAATTGTCTAAATAAAATTTGTGGCTTTCTTCTTCCACTATAGCCCAGGTAAATCTGTCTCTCTATCCTCTACATTAGGACATGGGAGGTGGACTAGAAACAAAAGCATTCACTCATAGATATTTCTGATTAATCACTAACCCTAATCACGGTCACACAAACCTCTGAAACCTCCTAAATGCTTGTATCAAATGCCTTACTAAAAGCCAGTTGATCTGTCTTTACAATCTCCTCAAATTATTTGTAACTGTCAACAAATTAAATACCTTTGCTCACTGAGGTATATTTTTCCTCGGTCTGCTAGCACATCCTTAGTGTTCTGCCACTTATATGAGTGATATCACTTACCAGAACTGTAGCAAGTCCATTATCTGATTCTCTTACTGACCCATATAGTAAATTATCTGGACTCCTACTATGCTGCAGTAAGCTCACATTTCACAAATATTTTCTTACTTGTTTTCATCAGTTACTACATTACATCCTTATTGATTTTCAACCGCCCCTCATTTCAAGTACTTTTTAAATAGATTTCCACCATTCCAGTCTTATCCATCTCAATTCAGTGTTCCTGTATTAATAGGCTTTTCATATTCCTTTCCCTCCCCAGGCACATTTATGAAAGCTCTTCTTTCCTTAGCCTCCTGGTCGTTGTTAATTTATTGTTGTGGATGCCCTTAGCTTGTTCTCTGAGGCTTAAATCCAGTCAGCTGATTATTTGCAGTCCATCTTCCCTCATTCAGTGTAAGGCTACCATGCCACTTGCTGCTGCACATTGTGAAACTACAGAGCATGGGGCTATTGTGATGTTTAATTTTTAAGACCTAATTGTAATGCTTTCTGAGGTTCACTGTTTTTTTTTCCTTCTCAGCTGCTAAATCACCTTTTGAGATCTGCCAGTGCTGCTAGTATGGGAGGAAAAATGGCAGAGAAAATTCCATTTGTTAGATGCTGGGTTGCTTCCTCAGCTGGGACAGTGGAGAGTTTTTCTCCTGTATACAGCCAGCCTCAAGTGCTGCTGTCTGGGGATTAATCCATGATCTCTTGAAAACCAAAACTTCAATTCTTCAAATTAGTTGTTTGCACCACAGTGCAGGAATTTCAGTGACTTATAAATCCTGTTATTTCAAAGTAAGGGAAGTACTTGAAAATATCATGTGGAGCTTGAATGTTCCAGCCTATTTCACAGACCAAGATTTTCTGCTAATCAGGACATTACACATCTTTGCTTGGACACTCACCTCATGTTTCCTGTTCTAAATCGAGATACAGTAAGTGACATCTGTGAGTTTGCTGCCACCCTCTATGCGTTTTTACATGCTAGACCAAAATATTATGACTTTCTGGAGGGCAGCCATATACCAAACAAAAAAAACAGTTTGCAAAAAGGAGAAGTTTAAAAAAATGAAAGAATTGTAGCTATTAGAAGGTATTATTTAGCCTCATTTGTGCTTGCAACCAGCTTTGATATCAAGTATACCAAAAGCAGAAAAGGATGAACAGAAAAAAAGAAAATAAATGCAGAGCAAATATTGGGATAGATTGCTTTGGTCTAACAACTTGTTGCCCATTTTCTGCAGTTTAGTGAGCCCCCTAGAGTAATACTATTCCCTTCTCTCCTATTCTATCCTTACCCCTACTTCTGCAGCCGAACACACAGCTTGCATTTTGCTAGGTAAGTCATATCACACTGCTCCCTGCCATCTTTTCAGATGCTCAGAAGCCCATTTGTGAAAACACCAAATCCTAGTATCTCTGTAATAGTAATTTTTAGAAAGTTTTCTTTTAAGGGTGAGATGATTTAAAAAAACTGCTTTTGATCAAACTTTTTTATTTCTTGTTAGCTGAATTAGGAATACCTCACTTAATCTTTGTTTCTTAATGGCAATGTGACCTAACACTTTAAAATTCCCTTCTTCCTCTAGGTGTCCGTACGTTAGAAGGATGTTTGAGAACATCTAGCCAATATTCTTTGCGTGTGTACAGGAGAATATTCAGATTTTTTATGGCCTTACAATTTTTTTTTTTTTTAAGCAAAATACTTCAATTTAAAACAGCACATGCGCGCTTTTAAGCCTGGAAAGCTCCTAGAGCAGCTTAGCAGCAACAGCCTGCTGAGATATGTACACCTGCAAGTTTCTGCTACATCTACACCGAGCACACACACTGAGGAACCTGGGTGTCCATGAAGGCTGCAGAGTGTCTACCCCCAGCCTACCATTCTAGATGTTGTTCCAGTCATTCCCACTGTTTTAGCAAGCCAGTATCGGATGGGCCTGTGGTCAGATACACAACACTAGTGAAGTTTTACGTAGGACCACAAGGCCCATACTGAGAACTGATATGTCATCTACAAGTGTTAAAGAAACCATTGATTTAGTTATGTGTATCCTGGAGTAAACTTTTGCTTTCCTCTTAAAGATGAGGTTTGGCAATTTTAGACTACTAAGGGGAGGGCCTGGTCAAGAGCAAATGTTCTTCTTTGAGTCTAGAACATCCTCTGGAAGATTCCTGACTTCTGCTTTAGAGCATCTTGGCAACAAAATTGATACCTTAACATCATGACTTCAGGAGAGAATGTTAATATATGCAGCTATCAAGTTTTGAGAAGCTGACAACAAAATGCCATCAGTTCACAAAGGCAGTTTTGCTATTGCTTGCAATGTTTCACCTCAGAGGCGTCAAAGTAACAACCCACAAGCTCCTTCTGCAGGATGAATGCTTTCAGGGCTGTCCCCTCCCAACACCGTGACATTGCTGCAAGCTTGGTGACCTCAGGCAAAACTACTAACACCAGCTGAATTGTTGGAGCCATCCCTCTCTCTCAACACACAATTCTCCAATGCTGCACAACCCTTCAAAGAGGCAGAGGACAAGACTGTCCAACAACAAGCAGTCTTGCACTGCATCTGTCTTCCTAGGGTTCCATTCACAGCAGGCTGTGAATACTTGACTGAAGCACTGTTTCTTTTGACACAACCTTTTTATATACAGTGTGTCCCCAGAATTTCACAGGACAACAAACAGAAGGGAATGTTCCATTTTATTTTTAACAGTTCATTTCTCAGATGTAAAAACTCTGTGCCTAAATAACCAAGAAATTATAAAATACAGTGTCCACATGTTTATACTTGAAAATTTATTCCTGCAGGAGACTTGAGAGATGAAACAAAAGTTAACAGAAGCATTTTATTTCATCTCAAAACACGTTACTTCTGAATAAACTTAAAAGATCGAAAGCATTTAAAAGTTCTAATGGTGGCGGCTTAAGAGGAATCTTTCCAATTGTGAACTCCTTTGCTTCAAACTGTTGCCACTCTTCAGCTGATAATTCGCTCTTGGGTGTGAATAACTTCTCTGAGGCAGGGCTGGAGCTGGTGGCTGCAGCAGAGGCTGAGGTGACAGGATGCCCAGAGGCACTGGCGCTCTGTCCAAACAAAGCCCCGCTCGAGGGCGAGGCAGAAGTGGCTGCGGCGGCGGCACTAAAGGCTCCAAAGGCTGGGAGCTGAGTGGTGCTTGCAGAGTTCACAGCAGAAGCACTGCCAAAGCCTGAAAAGCCAGAAGTCCCAAAGCCACGAGCTGTGGCAGCTGTTTTAAAGGAGAAGGAGGCTGCAGATGGAGCGGCCGGGCTGCCAAAGCCAGCGGATTGGGGGGTGCCAGGAGAGGACGTCGCCCCAAATGCAGGAGGATTTGCAGCAGCAGAAGAGCTCCCAGCAGCAGGGCTGCTCCCAGATGATGCTGAACTGACAAGGCTGGAACTGGTTTTAAAGGAGAAACTGCTGGCACTGGTACTGCTGCTGCTGCTGCTCACAGGAAAGCCTGCAAGCAGAGAATTTAGAAAAAATATTAGAATGGGTACCCCAGGGATACTAAGCCACTGCTGTATTTCAAAGATGCAGCAGCAGCAACAAACTACAGAAAATGTTTGAATGGTTTGGTTCTTAGGACAAGAACTTACTTGACAGCCCAAAGCTTGAGGTTTGCTGTCCTCCCATTCCAAAGGCAGGCGCTGGTTGAGTGCCTGTGGTCTTGAAAGCAGAGAGCTGAAAAAATTCCAGAGACATACATGAAAACAAGATTCCAAACCAGGGAACTCTCTCTCAGTAACTATTTGAAACAAAAACAGAGCTGCCCAGTCCTGCTGAATCCAACTCAGACCATACTGGGCCGTGATCACTCCTCACAACTGCCTGCTCTTGCAGTGCTTTAAGTGCTCTGAGGCCATACCCACTCTTCCCTGTAAAAGCCTCCAGAAATGCCAATCTGTTACAACTGATCGATTTTTGCCTGTCAGTCAATGACCTGATCACCTCTGGGAGCTCTCACTCTCACCTCTTACTGTTCCAGGTTGTGCTCTGTGACTGTATTTAGGGCACAGCTTTGACTCACTCTGTTCTGTGTCCTCAGCACATCCTGTCTCCTGTGGTAAAGCCCAAATCCTGCTTGTCCACCTTCAGCACGGAACAGACCAAGGGCTGGCATCATATTACTCAACCTTTAATGCACTTCGTGCAGACTGCACTCAAATAAAGCCAATTCCTCTGTCTCCCTGATTATTTCATATGGGCTTTAACTCAAGCATTTGCTTCTGAAAAAAACATCTCCATTCACAAGTGTTTGTCACCTTCCCAGGACCAATGACTCCTTCTATCTTCAAATGTTATCCAAAGAGCTTCTCTCCCACCTACCTCTCAATTCTGGCATTACCCAAATGCTCCATTTATCCTAAGGTGGCCTGGAAGGCAATTCTGGTCCAGTCTGCTGATCCTCTCTTGGAAGAGTCAACATCAGCACATGGGAAAAAAGGTGGGGTGGGGATTGGCCTCTTCCTGGTCATGTACACGGCCAGATCCCAAACTTAAGCTCTGGTTGCTTTCGTGTGGCTTGCAATGAGAGTATTCCAAAGCTGGGATCCAGCTGCTGCCTTGCTAACATGGAACCATCCCTATACACTTTTTTCCTCAGTTAACTGAAGGGGTTTATAATACTCACCTGCAGTTCACTGATTTCAGGACTCCAGAGAACATGCCCAGGTGGCACATCTGAATTGCCACATCTCAGAAGTCTTTGTAATTGTAATTAACATCTGTGTAAATTACTTCATTAAAAAATGACACCAGGCACAGAGACATGTTGCCATTTGTGAACACTTACCAAAGTTGCTTTTGTTGATGCATTTAAAGCTTTCAACTGAAGCAGCCGATTTTTCCATTGTAGTGCTAACTTTTGGACAGCATCTATCTGAAAAGAGGTAAAGAAAAGCATGTTTTTATTGCTGAAGACTTAAAAACAAAAGAGTCATCTGACAATTGAATTGAACAAAGATATCTAGAATTAGAAAAGAAATTTCATTGGCCCAAGAAGATATTTTCTTTCCTGAAACTTCAGTGTGAGAAGTTGATGTCTTTGTTTTTAACAGAGAATTCCTTTAAACTCTCTTATTATTGTCCTTAAATCAACCCTTTTACTTTACATATGGGTAATATTAAAACAAGTTCTGGGGCTTTTCAAATCCAAGTTCTACTTTTTTCTTAATCAGATGCTTGGGGAAAAAAAAAATGATGCAAGACAGGATATGTAAGTTTTAAATATATGAGAACAGACTCTTCAGTCTGGCCTTTCCACTTATGCACTCACTCATTAAGCTGAAGTCCTAAGATTTACCTTAGCTTCTACATTTTCAGAAAAAAAATACCCGCTTTCAAAACACTGTAATTCAGAACAGTTCAATAGTACCATCCTAAAATAGTTAGTTTTGATGAAATTAACTTCCTTCTTTTAAATCAACCCCCTTAGCGTGACCCATCAGATAACTGCACAGAGCAGTGCAGCAATAAATGGTATCTGTTTCTTGGTAACTATGATTTAGTATTAAGCAAAAAACTGGAATGTCTTCAAACAACCTTTTAGGAATTTCAAACCTGAATTTCCTACATTTACACTGAAGTTTAGAAACACATCTAATTTGATTCCTGGCCTAGTTGAATTTTCCTTAAAATGTAAACAAGTAAAATACCTAGTGTCACAAATGCCTGTAAGAAATGGAATGAGTAATGGTTTTGTAAACGAATTTCTTATTTTTTCAAAAGAGTCTTACATCACAAACATCAATAATTCTTTTGTGTCTAGTCACATGCTGGAAGGTCATGTTGCTTGGTATCTGCTCTTATATAACAAACTGGAAAATTCAGATTTTGACCCAGTTTAAGAATAGAAACATGGAAAAGACATACTGTACTTAAACATTTTGCAAGAGAACTGTATCATACAACTGTATCATACATGCAAGTTAGGAAAACTTGCATTTACTGCTTTGATGAGATCATTATTTATTTATTTTAATAGCCCTGTATAGCATATTGTTTATTGTTTGTTATTTATTATTATTTTGTTATTATTATTATTATTTTATTTTAATGGAAGTTTTAAAAAAATATATATCTCCTGTCTCTAAAAATGCAATTCTGGTAAATCTAAACATATGAAGCAAGAGTGGTGACAAGAGCAATTCCTTCTATAACACAGAACCAAGAAGAAGAGGAAAGAGTGCAATGCAATTTGGATTAATTTGTACTTGCATCTATCCAACAGCCCAATTTCCTTCCTGGCACAACATTAAACTCTTAGCTTTCTTAGTATTGACAGGACTACAAGGAAGGAATGGTACATAAACAGTGAGAGATGTTTTATATGAAAACATATGCCTTACTTCCAAATGAGTATATACCTATTTCTAGAAAAGACGTATCTGCTATTTTCATCATTAATTCCCTGCAACAAAGGTATGCAAAAGGACAAGGTCAGATGAACTTGCCCAGTCTTCTATTTAAAGCACCAAATAACCACCTATAACAATCAAACTGACTAACAGCATATGGGGTATTAAACTTCTGAGACAGGATTCAAGTAACTTCTACAAATTACACACAGGAGCAGAGACAAGATTAAGTCAAGGCGTGTCTAGCAGCTATTTTTGCATTCGCTTTGATGCACAGCAATTGAAGGATATTTTGGCATTCTGATCATCTCCTAGAGTTGAGAGATAAATAAATCAAGAGTTGCCACCTGAAGAACAGTAACAAGTCCTGTCCCAAGAGTGTCCACACCAGCCAACATTTTTTAAATACTTACATAATTCCCAATGATATTGTTTGCTCTGCTGTCATAATACTCCAGACGCAGCTCTTCTGGTGAGACATCTGAAAAGCCTGCAAGGACAGGAATAGTCAAAAACCTCCAAGAAAACAGATTCATACTTCCAACTGCCCTCTACAGTTACAAAGACATGGGCCTTGATACATTGTCTGTCTTAAGTGAGTTATAGTCAGAGACAAAAAAAAGATTAATTACAGAATATCAGAGGTGTCAATGTCCAAAATGAATTTGCCATCATGTAATATTCCTTTCTGTTGTATCACAAGGCAAATCATCGCTTTGCAAAGCGTTGCACAGAGGTACAACAGTGTGGGCAAGTCACAGAAACATCCTAAACAGCAGCAATATGCAACACTGAAAACATTACCTACCTGAGACATTCAGCTTTTCTTTCATTGGTGAGTAACATGAAAGTATCCATTGTCCAGAAGATTCCCAAATTTCCATGTCTTTCACTACACATTCACTAACAAACAAAACAAAATCACAGATGAAGGTGAAATTGCACGATTAAACCAAAAACGCCAGTAACAACCAATTCAAACAATTGGTTTGAATCCAAATTCAGAGTCGAAAACCCGCTACCACGGAAACCAAGTGTTTTCTTAATGTAATCTTAAAAAAAAGTAATGGAAAGTGTTTCCAAAACCTTGCTTCTTTGGGAAATCACACTGTCTGCTAATTCTCAATACCTGCCCTGCAGCTGCAGGTGCTGGTCACTTGTAACTGACTGTAACATACACCTCTGTGAAACCAGGTTTCAACAGTTTTGCTGCTGGCAGAAAAATCTGTTGTCTTAAGTGTCAGAAAAAACAAGTAAAATAATTCATTTACTTAAAGGGGCTCTGACTTCTTATTTTCAAGCACTGAAATCTGTTTCCTTCCTTATCCTCCTGCCCATAACTTAAATACCACACCATCTTACTAATCTTACTTAATATCACAGCTGTCTATCTGCCCAGCCCAGGTCCCCAAGAAGGATCACTTGCCCCCGCTGCCAGCACCGTTCCAGAGAACCAAATGAAGTCACGTTTTCTATGTTTTTTTCCCGTGTCCCAGCTTTCTCCTCACGATCCCGTCCTCTGCATTATCTCTAGGAAGTCAGCAAGCTTTCAACCTGCCCATTCTAAATGCTTTCAGTAAGACAGGACTGTAACTTACAGAAGTCTCTCCTCTTCATCTTTAGAGCCATCAGCAACACTTTGACTGCTGGCTAATGCAGAGAACCTGTTCTGTGAAAAGTCTGCATTTCGGCTGCTGCCGCCTGACGATCCAAAGTCCGAGGAGCCAAAGAATCCTCTTCCGTGATCTCTGCTGCCACCCCATGTATCCGACTTGAATGAAGATGGCTGGATAACATTACTGTATCTCTGGTTAGAGGCACCCCATCCTCCTCCTCCTCCTCTTCCGCTAGTAACTTCCAATTAAAAAAACAAACAAAAAAGCAAACAACAGAAATGTTTAATCATTAAGATATGAATCAACATCAACAAAAACTGTAAGTATAACTACTCTTACAGTGGCAATAAGACGTTTGAAATGAAAATTGGCTCAGTTTTGCTTAGGTTGTTTCATGAAGTAACTACCCCAGCAGAAAAAAAGTAAATTTAACCCATCATAAATTTATCTTACTGGCTCCTGCCTCCGTAGCTACAGCAGGGGCTCTGCTCCAGCACAGGGAGCTCCTGAGTTTCGTTTTGAGACCCTGGACACACCTGTGTGTGTCGTTACAGGTAAACCACGACCCTCCTTCCAGCAGGAATAAGGATAAGCGGCTCCAGTGAGTTCGTGCCATGCCATCCCTGCAGCCCTCAGCTCCCTGTCACGCCCCTTTGCTTCCCAAAGCTCCCAAAAGCCCCGAGCTGATGAGAATGGAAACAGCCTTCACTGGGTACAACACACAGCTGCTGGAAACTTGCTCACTGCTCATGAGAACAGTTTTCCAAGCCGCTTTCCCACTGCCTTGTGGCACGTCCCGCAGTCACAGAATCACAGGATTGATTCACAGTCGGAAAAGACCTCTGAGACCATCGAGCTCAACCTATGACCGAATACCACTGTGCCAACTAGACCAAGGCACGAAGTGCCACATCCAGTCTTTCCTTAAACACCTCCAGGGACAGTGACTCCACCACCTCCCTGGGCAGCCCATTCCAAGGTCTCGCCACCCTTCCTGTGAATGCCCAACCTAAACCTCCCCTGGTGCAGCCTAAGGCTGTGTTCCCTCCTCCTGTCGCTGTTTACCTGGGAGAACAGGCCAAGCCCCGCCTGGCTACAGCCTTCTTTCAGGCACTCATAGAGAGCGACAAGCATCCCCCCGTCTCCTTTTCTCCAGGCTAAACACTCCCAGCTCCCTCAGCCGCTCCTCACAGGACTTGTGCTCCAGACCCTTCGCCAGAGTTCCAACTCCCCGAGCGCCGAACCAGAAGCTNGTGCCCCGGGGCGGCCCGCGCCGCCGCGGGGGTGCTCGTTCCAGCAGCGCTCCCCGAAGCGGCAGTAGCCCCGCAGGAAGAACTGGCAGACGCCCATGGCCGCCCCGCCGTCGCGCGGCTCTGACGCGCCGGGCGCGCCGCGGGTCAGGCCGTGCTGCGCTCGGTCCCCGAGCAGAGCGAGCGGGCGCCGGGAGCCGTCACGGAGAGGCAGGAATAGGCCGACACGTAAATCCAGTCAAACCAGGGGATAGCACAGTGTAGCAAGCCGCTGATAAAGCCACATAGGGATTTGATTTGTGCTGTGCAAACCTTCCGTCGCTGGCGCAGTAAAATACCCGCCCCTCGGCTGTAACCGCCCCTCACTCACATAAGCCCCTTCTCCACACAGCCTGCGCGGTAAAACGCTTCTGTGCTGTATCTTTACGGGGAGACTAAGGGACGTATAGCCCATGGCTGCGGAATCATCAGGGTTGGAAAAGACCTTTAGGATCGTCCAGTCCAAACACCAATTCATCACTACCACCTTAATGCACTAAACCACATCACCCAGCACCAGATCCAGGTGCCTCTTAAACACCCCCAGGGATGGCGATGTTGTCTGCAAAAATTGGATTCATTACCTAGTGACAAGCCAATAATTACACATTCGAAAGACTGTTTATTTCAGAGTTGCACAAGCCTGGCTGCTAGATGGCATTCCACAAATCAAGCACACCAACTATCAAAACTTTCTGCCATTTATACATTTTAGCAAACAAAGGAACTAGTATTCATTGGCTGCAAGTTACATAGCTCTCTTATTAATTCGTATTCTATCTTGTATTGGTTAATTATTCTCTCACTTCTCATGTCAATTAGTCTGCGTGCTCAGTCTTTCTCTTCTTGTGGGCCCATGGGTTTCTTGGGTTGGTGGTCTATGAGCCCATGGTTGCAGATACCCCTGCTGGAATTACCTTTTATCCGGTCGGAGCTAGTTTCAGCACAGGTGCTGAGTTGTCTTTATTAGTTTCTTCCTTATCTTGGGGATTCTGACAAATGTCCTTGTGGCCCATGAATTCTGCATTCTTTGTGTCTGCTATCAGTGGCACGTCCTTCTTCCCAAGTTTTGTTAACCTCACCCAGGTCTGAGATCACTGGAGCATATCCAGTCCTGAATCTTAACAAGGCAATTCTACCTACAAGTAATTTGTTTTTCTATCACATGAACATCATTAGAGCTTGCCAGCTGCTATCTGTTTCAGGGATTAAATCTCCCTTCTTGCTGATTAGGCTTGAAAGTATATAAAGATCAAGCATTAAACACATCCTTTCTTAAGAAAATTTTACCACATATTGCAACAGTGACTTCACCACCTCCCTGGGCAGCCTATTCCAATGCCTCACCACCCTGACAGTGAAAAACTTTTTTCTAATATCTAACCTCAATCTCTCTTGTCTCAGGTTAAGGCCATTTTCTCTAGTTGTCTCACTGTAGATACAGTATAGCTTCAGGTTGTTGTGTCTGTATGGGAGATGTTGACCTGTTTTTGTTTGAAACAGTAACACTTTATAATACTTGTATAAAAGTGGGTGGCTGGCACACAGAGGCTGTGCTACATTTATGGATTCACCAGCCAGCACCCGTGTGCACAGCCATGTAACAAAGATCTCTGTGCACCAGGCACAGCATCGCCAGCCGGGCAAGGGAGGGGATTGTTCCACTCTGCTCTGCACTGGGGCGGCTTCATCTCAAGTCCTGGGGACAGTTTTGAGCACCTCAGTATAAGAAGGATGTAAAACTGTTAGAGAGCAGCTAAAGGAGTGCAACAAAGATCAAGAAAGGCCTTGAGGGGAAGCCATATGAAGAGCAGCTGAGTACACTTGGTCTGTTCAGCTTGGAGAAGATGAGACTGAGTTGTAGTCTACAGCTTCCTTACAAGAGGAGGTGGAAGGGCAGACACTGATCTCTTCTCACTGATGACCAGAGATAGGAGTAAGGGAATGCGCTGAAGTTGTGTCAGGGAAGGTTTAGGTTGGATATTAGAAAAAGATTCTTCACCAGAGGGTGATTGGGCACTGGAACGGGCTCCCACAGGGAAGTGGTCACAGCACCAGCCTGACAGAGCTCAAGAAGTGTTTGGACAACGCTCTCAGGCACATGGTGTGACTCTTGGTGTGTCCTGTGCAGGGCCAGGAGTTGGACTTTGATGATTCTTGTGGATCCCTTCCAACTCGGGATATTCTATGTTCTCTGTGTGTGAATCTGCTTCTTGCACCCAGTAGAATGCATATTTTGGGAATTCTGGGGATCCAGGTGGGATGGCCAAAAGCCTTGACTGGATCATCTTGCTTCCTCTGGCAGTAGAGAATTGGATGAGACAGGACTGCAGCATGTACTGACCAAATGATTGAGGACTCCATCAAATCCTCTCCAGTACCAAGATGGTGAACAACTCAAAGGTGCAATGCTCCAGAGAGACTCAAGTAAGTGCAAAAAGGGGAATAGAATTCTTGGATTGGTAGGTGCACTAGTGTTCCTTTTCCAAATGGTATCTGTTTATCAGTGTAACCAATCAGGGGGACTGGGGTCGTGTAACTACTGAAGGTCTGGACCTAAGGGTAAAGGAATTGGGTAACTTGAATGCTATTTAAATTTAATGATTAAATTTAAATTTAATGCCAATCCACAATTCCTCCCCATAGCCGTCTACGATGCATCCCAAAACACTGGAATATGTTGAGGAGAGATCCAGTGACTAAAGATAAAATGAACAGATATTGTCATCATTGGTGGCCACCTTATAAATTGGAGTATGGGGAAAATGTGTCATTGCAGTTGAATATTATCGTACAGTGGATGTTGGTAAAGGGGATGAGGTTTTATGTGCAAATGTTAGTTCCCTTCATTCCACACTCTTAAAACAGCAGGATGGAGATGGATAAAGAGGATATAGATCAAAATAAAGAGCACATGGGAAGTGAGGATTTTAGTCCTATTGTGGGCTGGACTCAGAGACATACCCAGACAGTGATAAGACAAACAGTGGGGGCAGAGCATCAGCTGTTTTTTTCTGGACATGTTCCTTGTACTACTTTTGATTTGTTGAATTGGAAACGATCTGTTCATTCATAATGAGAGAATCCTGAGGGAATGTATCAGCTTTTGGAAACTATCATGCTGACTCATAACCCTAATTGGTGGAATATGAAGGGTATATTGAACCCCTTTTTAATGTGGAAGAAAAGAGAATGGTATTAGAGGAGGCAAAAGGATAGGCAGGGGTTGTGGGGTCTGAAATGGCCCCTCCTTTTGACCTGAATCCATGTGCCATTTGTGGACAGGAAGGGTCAGCTTAAAGATGTAAGCATTATGATGCCGGAAGATGAAGTGAAGGGGACTGGAGGAAAGTATGGAGGCATCCCTCACAGATCATCTAGTTTCAGTAAAGCTGGGGAATAAAACAACAGACTTTTGACAGACAGAAAAGGCACACATTCAGTAATAACTATCATTAAGGGCTCACCAATGAAGTTACAATACCAATTGTTGGGGCAATGGGAAAAAAAGCTTTTGTGGCCAGTCCTACAACCCATGGAGTGTACATTTGGAGATAATAAACTGATCCAAGAGTAGATTTTAAATACCTGACTGAAACATTCTTTCCTTCTTTTGACACCATATTTTTCATACAGTTTTTGCACAGAATTTCACAGGACAGCATATAGAAGGAAATGTTCCATTTTAGTTTCAACAGTTCATCTCTCAGATGTAAAAAGTCCATCCCAAAATAACGTTCAAAAGTTTATACTTGCGCATTTATTTCTACAGAAAAGAATTGAGAGAGGAAATAAAAATTAACAACATTTCAGAATAAACCTAAAAGGTTGTAAGCATTTAAAAGTTCTAATGGTGGTGGCTTAAAAGGAATCTTTCCAATTGTGAACTCCTTTGCTTCAAACTGTTGCCACTCTTCAGCTGATAATTCGCTCTTGGGTGTGAATAACTTCTCTGAGGCAGGGCTGGAGCTGGTGGCTGCAGCAGAGGCTGAGGTGACAGGATGCCCAGAGGCACTGGCGCTCTGTCCAAACAAAGCCCCGCTCGAGGGCGAGGCAGAAGTGGCTGCGGCGGCGGCACTAAAGGCTCCAAAGGCTGGGAGCTGAGTGGTGCTTGCAGAGTTCACAGCAGAAGCACTGCCAAAGCCTGAAAAGCCAGAAGTCCCAAAGCCACGAGCTGTGGCAGCTGTTTTAAAGGAGAAGGAGGCTGCAGATGGAGCGGCCGGGCTGCCAAAGCCAGCGGATTGGGGGGTGCCAGGAGAGGACGTCGCCCCAAATGCAGGAGGATTTGCAGCAGCAGAAGAGCTCCCAGCAGCAGGGCTGCTCCCAGATGATGCTGAACTGACAAGGCTGGAACTGGTTTTAAAGGAGAAACTGCTGGCACTGGTACTGCTGCTGCTGCTGCTCACAGGAAAGCCTGCAAGCAGAGAATTTAGAAAAAATATTAGAATGGGTACCCCAGGGATACTAAGCCACTGCTGTATTTCAAAGATGCAGCAGCAGCAACAAACTACAGAAAATGTTTGAATGGTTTGGTTCTTAGGACAAGAACTTACTTGACAGCCCAAAGCTTGAGGTTTGCTGTCCTCCCATTCCAAAGGCAGGCGCTGGTTGAGTGCCTGTGGTCTTGAAAGCAGAGAGCTGAAAAAATTCCAGAGACATACATGAAAACAAGATTCCAAACCAGGGAACTCTCTCTCAGTAACTATTTGAAACAAAAACAGAGCTGCCCAGTCCTGCTGAATCCAACTCAGACCATACTGGGCCGTGATCACTCCTCACAACTGCCTGCTCTTGCAGTGCTTTAAGTGCTCTGAGGCCATACCCACTCTTCCCTGTAAAAGCCTCCAGAAATGCCAATCTGTTACAACTGATCGATTTTTGCCTGTCAGTCAATGACCTGATCACCTCTGGGAGCTCTCACTCTCACCTCTTACTGTTCCAGGTTGTGCTCTGTGACTGTATTTAGGGCACAGCTTTGACTCACTCTGTTCTGTGTCCTCAGCACATCCTGTCTCCTGTGGTAAAGCCCAAATCCTGCTTGTCCACCTTCAGCACGGAACAGACCAAGGGCTGGCATCATATTACTCAACCTTTAATGCACTTCGTGCAGACTGCACTCAAATAAAGCCAATTCCTCTGTCTCCCTGATTATTTCATATGGGCTTTAACTCAAGCATTTGCTTCTGAAAAAAACATCTCCATTCACAAGTGTTTGTCACCTTCCCAGGACCAATGACTCCTTCTATCTTCAAATGTTATCCAAAGAGCTTCTCTCCCACTTACCTCTCAATTCTGGCATTACCCAAATGCTCCATTTATCCTAAGGTGGCCTGGAAGGCAATTCTGGTCCAGTCTGCTGATCCTCTCTTGGAAGAGTCAACATCAGCACATGGGAAAAAAGGTGGGGTGGGGATTGGCCTCTTCCTGGTCATGTACACGGCCAGATCCCAAACTTAAGCTCTGGTTGCTTTCGTGTGGCCTGCAATGAGAGTATTCCAAAGCTGGGATCCAGCTGCTGCCTTGCTAACATGGAGCCATCCCTATACACTTTTTTCCTCAGTTAACTGAAGGGGTTTATAATACCCACCTGCAGTTCACTGATTTCAGGACTCCAGAGAACATGCCCAGGTGGCACATCTGAATTGCCACATCTCAGAAGTCTTTGTAATTGTAATTAACATCTGTGTAAATTACTTCATTTAAAAATGACATAAGGCACAGAGAACACTCACCAAAGTTGCTTTCGCTACTACAATTAAAGCTTTCAACTGAACCAGCCAATTTTCCCATTGTAGTGCTAACTGTTTGACAGCATCTATCTGAAAAGAGAGAGAAAAAGAAGCATATTTTTATTATTGGGGAAGACTTAAAAAAAAAGAACAAAAAAAAAGAAAAAAAAAGAAGAGTGGTCTGTCAACTGAACCAAAAGAAGATACTTAGAATTAGAAAAGAAACTTCTCTAAACCAACAGAGGAATTTTCCTTTCCTTACACTTCAAGGTGAAAAGATGAAAATTGTTATTAATACAAGATTCCTTTTAATACTCTTACTAATGCCCTTATATCAAGGTTTTATGTCTTTACATAAAGAGCAAGATCAGATCGTACAGTCTGAGCCAGAGATCTCAGACAAAAGGATTATGTTACAGTAGACCATATAGACCAGCTGCTATTTTGGCATTCTCTTTGGTGCACAGAAATTGAAGGATATTTTGGCATTCTGATCATCTCCTAGAGTTGGGAGATAAATACATCAAGAGTTGCCACCTGAAGATTGCTAACAACTCTTATCCCAAAGACTGTCCCCATCAGTCAGCATTTTTAAACTACTTACCCATTTCCCAATTATATTGTTTGCTGTCGTAGTACTCCAGATGCAGTTCTTCTAGAGAGACATCTGAAAAGCCTGCAAGGACAGGAAAAATAAAAAACTTCCAAGAAAACAGAGTAATACTTCCAACCGCCCTCCACAGTTACAAAGACATGGGCCTTGGTACATTGTCTGTCCTGAAACAGTTACAGACGGAGACACAAAGGATTCATTAAAGAACTTCAGAGGTGTAAACGCCCCAAACGAATTAGCAAACGCCGGCTCTCTTTGAGCAGAAATAAAGACAAGCAACTGCAGCCCTCGGCTCCCCGTCTAGTCCCTCGCCTTCCCACAGCTCCCGAACACCCAAGCCGGTGGAACGGAAACAACACGCAGCTGCTTGCACTGCTCCCGGCAGCAAAGATCCCCAGCTCCTTTCCCACGGCATCGTGGCTCATCCCGCAGTCCCTTCTGCAGAGCGCAACCCTGCGAGTGCCGAACCAGCGGCTGCTGCCGACAGCCCCGNCGGGGCGGGCACCGGGGCAGGTCCGCGAGCCGCCTGCAGCCCCCGCGTCCAGCCCGCCCGCCCCGCCGCGCTCGGGGCACCGTGGGCCGGGGTGCGGGTGCCCGGAGCGCGGGGATGCCCCTCCCGGCGCCTGTCCCCGAGGCGGCCGTAGCCCCGCAGAGGCCGAAGGACGAGCGCGTCCGCCCCGCGCTGCCGCCACCCAGGCGCGCCGGGGACTATTCACCCCTTGGAGCAACGGGGGGACGCGAGTTTAAAAGCAAATGCAAAACAGATAAAAGAGCCTGTCCAGTCTAAAACGCACACAGTTCCCTCCAGCATTCCAGTAGTTCGGAATCAAGGAGTGGAAACACCAGGGACACGTTTCGTGGCTAGAAGTGAAAAGGCAAGGGAGAACAGAAAATAAGTCGCACACCCTTCACTTACTGCTGAATAAAGAACGGAGTTGCAGGAACCACAATGGAGGCCATGAGTGCATCTAGTCCTGTCTGTACAGGCAGAGTTGTCAGGGTGAGGAAGGAAACGAGGAGAAAGTCTACAAAGAAGCACTGACTTTGAAAACCAGAATTTACACTACTTAGGAAAAGTTGGAGGAACTTCAGAACTAAAACAGACTAAACATCCACAGCACCAGCGAGGTAGAGGTAGCCAAGCACCAACTTTTGAAGTTAACTCACTAGTCTCATAGAAACAGACCTGAAAAAATCGGCAAGTTAGAAGAGAGGTGACGAAACTACGATGAAGCCATGAATAAACTAGCACGGGAGCAGGACAGACATAATTTGTATAGTTTTCCAGAACTGGGAAGAGGCACATGATGTTGCTGACACCCAGAGCTTGATAGGCTGGACTTCGAGGCTGGATGATGAAATTTACCATCATGTGGGCTGGAAGCATTACAGAACTCTGTGCTTCTAAACCAGAGATGAATAACCATGCGCAACTTCTGAAGACTTCTGTAAAGTATCTTTAATGACTTGGTTCATGCCATTTTAAAAACAGTCATTTTCAAGAAGAAAATCAATGTATCTGTTGTATTGACTTTGCTTTTCTCATTCCTGTTCCCATCTTTGCTAATGGTTTGGCATCTACAGTATGTACCGTCTGATGCCTGGGAAGATAGATTGAAAATTCTTTCCAAGTTTCCAACTTGCTAATTATAGTGCACAATTCTTGTCGACTTCCCCCACCATCCCCTACCTCAGTGTAATAAAAAAAAATAAAATCAAAAAGTCTTTCTGTGAAAGCTCCATAAAATGCCAAAGAGACCATCAAAATGTTTCTCTAATTTCTATGTATGGCCTCTCTAACCTTAAAAAACTGATAAGCAGTCATGCAAATGATGGAAGAAACTCACTGGAAGAGGGCAGCTATCATGATCTAGAGAGCCGGAGAAACATTGGGAATCTTTATTAGACAGCAGTCCTTGGTCTTTCCTGAGAAAATATCTTCATTTCATCCTAGTAAGATTTCTGCAGGTAGGTATGAAGGAGAAAAAATTGTTGTTCCTCTTTCTCATGAGCCAAGCTGTATTTACTCACCTTTATTAAATGACGTGTCTCTGCAACTGATCTTAGTAAAATGTCATTTAACCAGAAATCTTTTCTTCAAAAATGCTTTAGAGGCATTCTAAATATTTGGATTGGGTCTGTGTTTGACAAGGCCACACCCACAGTCCTTTTAAAGGAAGATGCCATGTGGTATCACCTAGGTAAGTGGGTTCTCAAAACACATCCCCATCTCTTTAAAACAGACGAGAAAATGGGTATGACAAAATCCACATTATACAATACGCTGTATATACAAATTGAAAGACTGCATCTCATTTTTTTCCTGTTATTAAATTTAACATGATTCAGTAAAACATGGAAGCAAAGCACCAATAACCATCTTTTCCCAAGTCCTTGAAGAATGCCTCGGCATCTCCTACAGGTCTTCAGATCTCTAGAGTTTCTTCATTTGCCCCACATGTGTCTACAACACAGATTAAACAACTCGTCACTGGAAAAGCACGGACTTTGGAGTTGGCTATCCACTTGTCTGTTTCAGTGTTATATTCAAGAATGTGCCCTAAGCGACCAACACCCTGAAAACCAGCCAGGACATAGACTATAGATCCCACCGCAGCACACTTCACTGTTACACCTTTCCATGGCATTGGAGACACCATCTTCCATTCATTCATCTTGATATCGTAATATTCTACATTATCAAGGCCACCTACAAAACAATGAGATAGATAACTGCTTATTATGTTGTACTGTATGGACTGCACTAGAACATGCAAAGTTAAGTCTTTATTTTCAAGGTTTCAAAAACCCTTCATTTAAAAAAGCAAATCTGAAAATACACCCCAGTTTCTAAACTAGCAGTTTACCCTTGTATAAATACAAAACCAGAGAAAAAGGAGATAGAAAGTAAGATGTATTCTAACAAATTCACACCAGATGCCTTCTAGAGATTCCAACGTGTTACTTCATGAACAGAAGAACTTTGAATGTTGAATTTCTGATGGGTTTAGGGCTAGTGACTGTAACTCAGGAATTACCTGAAACTTCCCTATAGCAATGGCACTTCATTCTAGAGGGCTCACAGGTACCTTTACCAAAACTGGCCATTTACTGATAGAGGAGGTCTCTCTTCATGATGATACTAAAATCATTTAAGTGTAAAAGCCTAAGTCCCTTTGAAACGGGCCAAAGTAGCCAAAAGTTACTAGAGAAGAGTAGCATTTGTGATTAAGATTTGCTTCTTCAGGAAATATCCTAGTAATTACACTTGACAATAGCTACAAACATCTTGCTGTCCCTATTTAACTCCGTTTTCACTTCCAGGACTGAATTATTAGATCTGAGAGATTAAGAAACCTATTATATTAATAGATATGAGTTTTTCAGCCCAGACGTAACTCTTCCTCATTTTATTCCAGTAAGAACAATTCTTAACATTTCTAAGAGGAGCATTCAGTGAATGCACTTACATTTTGCAAGGTGGCAGATTATGAATTGATAAAATGTTTGTGCAATACATATATCTATTATTTTTGCATCAGGAAAAATCACAATAGAAATCACAATAGACTAGTTTCAGTAGCCAATTAAAAATCAAGCTATATTCTAAAATAGCATTCATCTGAAATCAAGTATTCCACTTACCATAAATAGTGATTAAAAAACTTCCTAAATGAGAATTTTGCATTTTGAAAAGCATTTCAGAAACACTGTGCAATTAAAATTCAATTCTTCTTGTAAAATATTATTCTTCTAGTTTTAAAGACAAGCAGACAGGCAGATCATAATGGACCTGCCCATGACAGTAAATTATATTTCAAAGCTAAAGCAGTCAAAAGAGGTCTCACATTTTCACCATATTACAATACTAGACTAGATTTAAGTCTTTAGACTGAAGTTCCTAAAATAGTGACTACACTTTTACCTATCTCTTAAAAGAATGCTAAAATCTCTCAAAACACATGAATAACTGAAAAAAAAAATCTCATTTCTTAGATGGCTGGTTGAGCCATATGAACTTCTTCAGAACTGGGCCACAGTAGGGGTGCATATCTGACTGAACTTGACTGTTGTTAGTACAAGAATTTGAAAAATAAGATAACAGCGAAGCAGGGAGGTGAAAGGAAGAAGGCAACACTGATGTGACAACAGGACATGTTTGATGGTGCTGCTCAAAGCTTTTCAGCTGAACAGAGTGGAACGAATTCATTCCAAAAGAGAAAAAAACCCCATGAAACCTTGTGCGACCAGCTAGAGAATTAATAAAATTAAAGTACCTAAACTATTTTGTCCACCCACAGCAAATATTTTGTCCTTTACAAACACCAGCCCATGATTCTTCCTGGCTTCAATCATTGGACACAGTTCAGTCCACCTGGGGAAAATAAGTCAAACAGAAAAGGACAAATCACCATCTAGTTTGTAGAAAATAAGTATAAAATATGTAACTAAAACCTATCATTAGGAAAATGAAATATAGAAGAAAGCTGCTTAAGAAAAACCATCTTTCAAGTGGAACTACAAATAACTGATTTCTTACTGCTGACTCAGGAAATATTCCTTACCAGAGTTTTTCCCGTAGTCATCTGTGCTTCAGTCATTTACAGAGCTAGCAAAGACACAAGTGACTGAAAACAACCTGAGTTAAAACAACACTTACGTTTCTGTGGCTGGATCATAAACTTCACAGGAATTCAGGACTCTTCCGGAAACATTGTTTCCCAGGCTCCCTCCGCATACATAAATGAGCCCATTCGCCTCTACCATTCCATGGCTGCATCGCTGAGTCAGCATGCTGGGCTTTGTGTGCCAGCTCTCTGTTCTCGTGTCATAGCATTCAAATAAATACAGTGCAGAATTGCCTTAAAAAAAATAGAAACCCACCAAAGTGGCATTAATCTTTGTGGTTGTCTTTCAAGAGCAGAGTCTAACAGCAATTATCAAATTGATGCTTTGTTTGTTAGTGGAAAAGGGAAAGCTGCTTTCCCACCTCCAAAAGTAGAACTAACCAGCTTTAAACTTGGGATTATTCAGAAAGCATGTACTTGTAATTATTTTGACTCTTTTGTTCCAAAATATGCAAGTAAGTTTATAAAATTGCTATTTGTGTTTAAAAACAACAAGAAAAAAAATAAGGATTTTTTTTTTTTCTTGGAGGGGAATAAATAGATGAGATGTATATAAATTACCCATCCCATTGTCATCAGCTCATGCTACTCTTACTACTTAGAAATATATTGAACTTTCAGATGTGAAGATGAAACCAGCTTTGTAAACTTACTACAGGTTCATGAGTCTTTTTCCTCTAAGCAATGTGACTTGCTCAATACCCAGAATACTTGTTGCCTTTGGAATTTGATAGCTTATGTCATAACATACTCCTGAATTATTAGCAACCACAAAACAGCTACCTCTCTCCAATTTACTTTCTTCCTGAGGACTGGTAGATACTTATTTTCTGGAAGTGCAGGGTCTGTGTACTCTTCCTTCAAAAGCCAAGAAAACTACTACTGAAATCAAGAGCAATTTTTCTAATGAAGATAAATAGGGGCTCAAAATTCGTGCTCAGGTAAGTGACCAAATCATAGCCAAGGCAGAGAAAGCGGAACACAACTTTCTCAGAAAAGAACCAGATCCTTCCCTTTGTTTCAAAAGAGATATTCACCTAGAACAGTTAAAGGTGCCTTTTCTTGTGCCTGTTTTACCTTGGCTTTCTACTTCTAAAAATTAAGTATGTCACGCTAGCAGCACTTACTACCAGCTGAGGATTTGAATCTTCAAAATGATGCTATGTTTCCAGACCCAAAATGACTCCTATAAACAGACTCCTATAATGTGTGCATTTGTTCACTCCCACCCTGTCATTCTCAGTATCACCAAAAACTGTATAGAGTGGGACATTTTTTTCTTTGATGTAAATAGATGTTTTCTTTGGTGTAAATAGACGTTCTTATTGCTTTGAAGTTGTAGAAATTCCCATCCATGGAAAATCCAGCCGATCTGGCTTTTTTTTTTTTTTTTTTTTTTTTAAACAGGTAGAAGCTTCCATTCTCAGTATAATGTTAAGTATTTCTCCTGCACCAAAACAAGAGTGGAAGAATCTGGTATGTTCAGCTTCCAAACTCTGCTAGTTATTGCAAATAAAACAGGATTCCCATCAATTCAAGAAGGGGAAATGAGCCATGTTTTCTGTAATGGACTGGCACAGTAATCCAACTGTTATTGATGGAAAAAACGTGCAGTTTTTACATTTCTTTACAGCTAAACACACTGCAGCATTTTATCACATTAATGCTTTCAACATAATTGCCTGCTTAGAATTGGAAAATACTAGGTTCAAGAGAGACAGACCTTTCCAAACTTTCAGTGTTCACTGAAATCTGAAGAAAAAGTACAGGCAAAATAAACTCCATTATTAATGTTTAGCTTTTACTATTCTGTCTTGAATAGTATTTATGGAAAGCAAAGTGAAACTGTGCAGTAATGTGAGGGTGTATTTCTACGAAAACTGCTAAATTAAAATCTCAACTATAGTTGTATTAACTATTTACCATGCCTTAGAAAATATACTGTGCAATCAAAACTTTCTATTGTTATTCCCCATGAACTGAAACATGGGAAACTTCGAAGATTTATGAGATGTAGTGTTCCAAGTTTCCCAATGTGGCCTTAGGCCTATTTCAAGTAATGGGAAAGGTGCTATTTCACATTCACTACACGAGGTGGCAGCTGGGAACTGCTTATTCTGCTGCTACATTAGACCTCTTAAAATATTTTAGAGGTCAGATAATGTGGCCTAAATGTTACAACCTCCCATTAAGTGACTTATTAATGTTAAGCACTGGTCATGACTATTTTTTCCTCTGTTCACCTCCCTCTGCAGCAAAGCAGACCTCAAAAGGATCTTCCCTCTAGGATTTTTTTTTTCTGTTTGTTTTTATTCCCCAGAACATAGCTTTTTTAGCATAGCTATTTTTATGACTATAGCATGCCTACATTCCAACTTTTGGGTTGTTGATGATGTATCAGGTTTAGACAAAATAAAATGTTCCTGTAACACCACAGCATAAGTCACCTTCTAGGGTTTTTTGGAGAGAGAAAAAATCGCAATGGTCTTTTTTTTTTTTTTTTACTTTACTATGTTGAATAATAACATCTAAAGGAAGTATCATTTCGCCATTTGTGGAAGCAAACCAACAGAATAACAAAATAACAGAAGGTAACTTCTGTCACTTGACAGAAAAACTGGACAAATTCCTTTACAGGACCAAGTACAATTTCACCACCAAAAGCAGTAGTTGTAAAACATTTCTTTTCCACTTTTTCGTCCCCCTTTAAAAGACCTCATTAGGTGCAACATATGCTGTATAAAAGGAAGACTATCGTCAAAATGCAGCTGTTCTGGTTACACATTCCAGAAAATTTTAAACTACACTGAATTCTGTGGATTTATAGAAGAAACATAAGAGTGGGACTCCCAAGATATATTTCATTGAATCACACCATCATAGAATGGTTTGGGTTGGAAGGCACCTTAAAGATCATCTATTTCCAACCCTTCTGCCATGGGCAGGGACATCTTCCACTAGCTCAGGTTGCTCAGAGCTCCATCCAATCTTGTCCCTGTTTAACTCTTTCAGAGCTGCAGTGTACTTTTTGCTCTAGTTAATGTAAATATTATTCATTTCGATCAGTGAAACTACTTTCAAAACACAACAGAAATAGGTTGCTGGATTGGGCAAAGGGGAATAAAATCCTAAATATGGGAAAATAAACTTATTAGGCTAACATGGCAACGTGCAGTTTCTTGTCAACAAAATCATGCAAAAAACCAGAAAAATTTCCAGCTATCTTTCTTTGTGCTTTTTTGTTTGTTTTAAAGATTTTTAGTGTCTTACCCACTTCTGAACCACCAGATGTATAAATTTTGCCCTCAGCAGCACAGGCTGCAAGGCTATCTCGAGGTGTTGGAGGTCCTAGCTTGGAATACCAGCTATCCTTCACCACATTGTAGCAGTCCATTCGCTTTATAGGGAAGAGCTGGGAACCACCCAAAATATAAACTACGTTGTCCCAGAAGACACAAGCTGCATCCCTGCGCTTTTCAAAGGGACATCGGATGTCTGTCCAGCTGTAATCCTGCATTACAAAGAACAAGTAATGTCTAATAGATTGTAACACTTACCTGCACAGTGAGTGTTTTTCAAACAGAGCTTTTCATAGAGATTTAGATATGGTCAGTTTTAAGATCCTTTTCAAAACAAACATGAACACTGTTTATTGAAGAATACTCCTCAGGCGTACTCTTGAAAAATTCTCTTAGACACAGACATAGTTAGCTGCAATGAACCACGACATTATGAATTTCTACCTCCTCATCCCCTGTGTGCACCCAGTACAGCTTCCCTGAAAAACAGTTTTGGTGTTTTTTTCCAACAGAATTGACCTCCTGCTGCTATCATGTTAGAAACAATGCATGTAATCAATAAAGTAGGATTGCATTTTCTTTTATAGCAATGGAAAAAGACATCTTACATATAGTAACAGATTCTTTCTAAAAAATAATAAAATACAGAATGTACCAAACGAAGACAATGGAAAAAGAAGATAATATCCAAATTGACAAGCAACTCAGTAAAAAAGCTCTGATACATACTTTATTACCATGACAACTAGAAGGTTATTTACAGAATTTACAAAACACAAATGTTCTATAGCTATCCACAGTTGATAGCATGAGAAATAGGGTAATGCTCCATCACAAATACTGGCAGTCATGTTGCCTAGAAACTGATTTTGCATAGATTGGCAAAATCAGCAAGTATCAAATATGAGCAGTAATGCCCAAAGCCTTAAAAACACCAAACTCAACAACTGATGGCAGACCAGCATAGCATACAGCACAAGAAACACTTCTTGAGTAATAGCATCTCACATATTCCATGAGCATAGCTTGCATCCTATACTGAACAGGAAAATATGGGACCTTAACTGTTATCTGTGCCACCTCAAGAAGGTCTACCTCAACCTGCTGAATGACCTTCACTGTAATGGTTCACACAAGACGTTACATCATTACATTTTCTTAGCAAGGACATACTTCAAACACCTTGGTCAATGAGGAAGAACAGCGACTCCTACATGGGGGTTCAAAGAAAGAGAGGCAGAGCATGTTATAGTCCAGAACATCTTACAATCTTTTCTTGTAGCATCCCCCATATCAAGAAGAGCTGTCAGCTGCATGTGGCCCTTTATGGTGAGAAACAGGTCCTGGGGCATCCTAGAAAGGAAAGCCATACTACAGCATGGCAAAATAAATAGCTGCATAAATCTTAAGAAAATGTCTCAGTGCATTGTGTAAGATCAACATACTTTCTAGCTCAAACTTCTGGCAATTTTACAAAATATCCCGTTGTTTTCCTTTACTGTTATAAAGGGCTGTGACCTGACCCACTTTTATGGCTTCCGTTCATGTATCCATTTCATCCATACCTTTATCAAACGAAAAGCCATAACTTGAGGATACTTAGCAGTATCCTCCCCTTTCAGCAGGAGGCAATTTAGGTCATCCTCTTGCAATGCTCTTCGATGTTAGTCTGTACCACATAGAATTGATTTCAATTTTTGAATTTAACACATTTAAGAATTATGCAGAAGTGTTGCTTTATACCACAGTCAAGATCCACACAGCCCTGGGCAGTGCAAGTCTCAATTCTGGGGGACTGAGTACGGAAAGATGGACCAAGATAAATATATGGTGACTCTTTCCCTGCTGATCTCTATTTTCATCAAATTGCAATGCCAGACACCAGAGGCAAAAGCTGTACCTTTTCCTCTCTCATCAATTTATTGAATCACTTATTAAAACTACCTGAACTCCTGAGAGCCTCAAGACCCTGTGACAACAATGGCACATGCAATTATGGACCCTGTGAAAAAGTACCTTTCTTCGTTTAAGACTTTTCCTCATTTTCAGTGGATTCCTCTTCCAAGTTTGTCATAAAAACCAGCAGACATGCCCACTGTGGACGACCTGCCCACTAATAGCTTTTTGACTACAGCTCTATCTCCTCATAAAAAGTATGCTGGTTCCTTTAATCATCAAGAAATAGCATTGCCAGGCATCTGTTACTTTTTATTTGCCATTGTTGAATTTTGCACTGCTTAGAATTTAAAACTTCCAAACATTTCTGGCCACTAGAGATAGCAATTTCAAAAGAATAAGCATATTGCTGACACAAAATCTCGATCATGTATAAATTCTGTATTGAGAATTCATAAAACAAAACAACAAGTATTTTATTCCCAACCTAGGGGAAAAAAAAAGAATTTTTTTTTTATATTCTGTGGAAAATTCAACAAGAAAATGCTTCCCACAACTGTTAATAGAACATCTAGGATTTCTAGTAGTATTCTGACATCACGTATGTCTACTCAAATTAGTGCCAGACTGCTCCACAAGTGTTATGCCCGTCTGCATCTGTCCCGTTGCATCACTTTGCTCTCTTGATGAAGTACATGCATCAATAAAAATACCAGTTACAGTGCAACAAAGATAGCAAATATAGTCTTAAAGTAATACTGCTAACATTCTCAACAAATAATACACAGTAACCAATCCAGTCTTATTTAAAGAACCCTTTTGACAACAAGGATATGAATATCAGCATTAGAGACTAATTTTGTGCACAAAGGAATCAGTGAAAATTAAAATTTTTGCACTGGTTTTATCATATAAGAACTATGGAAACTCATATTGCAACCAAGAAAATATTTTCAGGAAAAACATAACCTCTGTTTTGAACTGTTTATGTGACATGCAAGAATTTAATTAAATTACTGATTTTAATTAAAATCAGAAGTGAAGGACTAGGTCACTATTCAATCAGTTCACCAGACAACAAGCAAAATTTCAATTCTTTCCTATGGTCCTAACCTTGCAAAAGTACATACACAAGCTTAATTCTCTGTTCTGTGACCCTCCCATCATCTTTTGATGAGACCAATTAAAGTGAGTTAAATGGTAATTCAGCAGGGGTTCTGGATTCTCGGTTTGTTGCATTTAATAAGCTATTGTCACAGTTTAAAGATTAAAATCAAACACTCAAGCAAAACATCCAGAAAAGGACCTTTAAATAGCTTAACAGATGGAAATTTAGTAAAAGCTGTTCAACAAGACATGACAGGCTAGCTAAGACTATCCAAGAAAGTATGTAAGTACTAGGAAAACACTGAAGGAACACATGCTTGTTAGAATAAAGATTTCCAATTACCCACTTCTTAAATTTTCCTTCCCTGCCCCATTCTTCCCTCACTGCTTATTCCCCATGCAAGGCTGTAAGTCTTGACCAAGAGGCAATTCTGCAAAATTTCTTCCAAATTCAGTTATTTTTTGGTGTTATGCCTGGACACGTAGCCTATGAAAGGTAAAGCTCTTTTATCCTATGCTTTATGTAGACTTTAACAGATACTACTTTTTGTCTACAAAACAGATTTCTTTGCCAAAACCATGCAACCGCTTGAAAAGTTATGAATGCCCTGATCAAAGGCTTCCCAAACTTACACCTCAGAAAGGAGAGAATTATCTGCTCTGTACCCCTCACCTTCTCACCCCTAGTTGAAGTGCTGCTTATCTTGGGTATGTGTATAAAGGAAAAAGGCAGTCATTAGTTAAGAATTTTGAATTCCCAATAGGAATACATATTAAGTGTTTCTCAAACTGAGTCAGCAAAGCTGGTAGGTTTGGGGTTTTTCCCCCCAGACTTGAGTGGTACTCAGAGAAGGTGGCTTGAATTTTACCTCACAAAAGGAACGTGAAAGAAAAGTTCAAAACACATCCCCAAAGGCTCATTCATTCAGAATTAGATTTGACAGGGCTCACATTGACTATAAAGTTCACACAGCACACAAAACTGTTTGAAATTTTAACATGCATTTAATATGCTGAGTTAGAACCAGAATTTCTTCAACAAAATATTACATGCATGGGATCTCATAACTTAAGAGAGCCCTGATGTTTACATAGCAAATTTGTTCTGTATTACTGTATGTGCTTGCCTGGTAAAACAGGATATGGGTAAAAAAAATATGGGTAATCCTTCCGCATGCAGTTGGTGTTTTTAGACCATTTAGTCTGCATAGCTGAAATACACACCATTCCAGTGGCTTGATTTTATTCAAGAAACATGGGAACAAATTTCAGGCAGAACTTGCTTGCTCTAAATTGACCATCTCTAAGTTTTTTGTTGTAGAAACTCACTCTTTTCCAATTATGTAATACTTGGCTCCCCATTCTTTTCCTTTATATACTCTTAAGAACATACATATAGACTCTTAAAACTGTGAACCATTGGGATTTTGAAGTGGTTGCATATTTATAATAAATGCACTAAAAAAAACCCTATAAAAACTGGGTTCTACACTAACATACTAGCCAGTAACTTAACATGTGCTAAAAAAAACTGCTTTGAGTTAATCTCTAAACATCTAAGTGCATGCACATGCATACAGACTTTCATATATTCCTAACCAACTGCCTGATGTTTTAGTGACCTTTTGTTTATTTGCAGCTGTGGAATGCACATACCAATCAATTCTCAACTCAGACGGATTGATCAGCTCTCCATATCTAATACTGCTAAGAAACAAACACAATCATTCTATTCAAAATGAAGTATTACATATAGGTACACAGACTTAAAAATACTTAATTAACCATATTCTTCCAATTGTATACCCAGGAGGGAGGGAACACTTCCTTCCTAATACCATTTTGTAGATCATTATGTCTTAGTTAACATCATCAGCAAAGAAAACAGGTAAGATTACAAACAGTGAATCTTAATGCATTCTGAGGTAACGATTACCTTGGGATTAAAATATCTGCAGGACTGGGGCTGAGAGCCTCCAAACAAAGCAATGCGATAATCATGTTTTTTTCTTCTTGGCCGGGTACCTTCCACTAACTCTTCTCGGTCTTCCGGGGAAAGGAGGTGGTATCGCATCCCACCTGCAAGGAAGACAACAAATGTTGCAGATCCAATGTAGCTCGTACATGGACAGGGATGTTTCAGAGGCAGGGATGGAGGAGAGATGGAAGGGAGGGAAAAGCAGAAAACCAAGTTTCTACATTACACCTTACAGCTGTGATTCAAAATGCAAGAATGCACAGCAGCCTGTGAGGGTGGGAGCATACATCCAGATTTACGCCCTATTCCAAAGTGGCTGTTCCATGTGAAAACAGGACAGATACAGACTCATGTTATGTACCAATGGATTGATCACCTCATTTACCCAATATTAACAAGCAATTAAGATTGCTGCATTGAAAAAGTCAAAAGGAAGCAAGCCCAAAAGAAAACATTCCAAAGAGTGCAAAAATATCGGTGACATTACAAGCCACTAAAACTAGACAAAAATCCTTATTTCCTTGTTTTTTTTCCTTATTGAAACAGTGCACCCAACTCCATGTCACACAAGAAGTATGACTGTGACTTCAAATGTCAGTAAATACTTACCAACATATAGGTTAATGTGAATCCTCCTATGTAAGTCTGAAGGAAAACAGTTGTGTACTGATTTTTAGATCTACACTAAATTGAAGCCAACTAGTTAATGGCTACTGAAATTGCTTTTCTTTCTTACATGATAAAATTTTAAAAATGGTGTCTCAAAACAAAAGGGAAGCTTGTTTCCTATTTCATTTGCACCCTGAGAATGCAAACGTAGGATCAATCATTGTAGGATCAATGGTCAGTATATATTAGAGATAAAAACAGTAAAGAAACATACACCTAACACTCTAATTTGCTTAGGGAAGCTTTAAAATATTCAAAATTTTGACATATATCTTTTATTAATGCACATACGAACATTAACGATATTGAAGTTACAAGCCTGCTGCAAAGGCAGACTAACTTTCAGTTACCCTAATGAGTCATTGACAAAATCTCCATTCCATTACTTCTCATGGAGTTCACGTCATTTGCTAGGAGAAAACAAATTAAAGTCACACTGTTACATAAGCTGAGTTTTATTTACATAATAATTTGCTAATCCAACTTCAACTAAACACAGCATCCTATAGGGAACACAGATGGATTTAATGTGAAAATGTCAGAACATTTTAAAGCAAACAATTTTCAAAAATTCCAAAGCATTTTTTTAATTATACAGAACATCATAAAGATTTCAGCTAGAGGTCAACTTACTGATCACCATTTTAAGGCATTCTGGGTTATCCTGAATAAGTGGTTCAGCTTGAACTGTTTTACTTAAGAAGTTCTTTGATATTAGAGGAAATCGGACTTTAGCAAGAATATCAACCATGTACGGCTGGCGATTTGGCTCATCATACTTCAGCCATCTGACTGCTGCATCATAAACCTTAAACAAGAGACAAGGAGAGAAAGGGATAAGGTACATCACCACACAGCAAGCCAAGTAACACAACCTTAATGCTATAAATTGATTTTAATGCCTGCTAGAGGTTAACCAATACTAACATTTTCATATGTGGGGATCCCACTGCCATCTTTCAAAAAAAACCCTCAGAAGCCTCCCTACAACAAAAGTCAACCAAGACCAAAAAAAGACAATGCTCAGACAAGTAAAACAAATGCACAACCACTGAATAAATCTCATCTACAGACTTCAAAAGCTTACTACTTCTGCTATTTAACTTTTTTCCCTCCAAATGGAAAGCATGAATCTGCAATTCATACGTATGTGGGTAACTCCTGTATCAGGTTAAATCCAATACTCTTTGAGTTCTATGCCATTTCACAGAAACGTTGAAATACCTTCTATTTGATATAGTCTCCTAAGCTGATAAAACTGGTTCTCTTACCAAATCATCATGTTGGGTATCCAAATACATTGCTATTGTTTTGTCTTAGGGGACCATTTAAATCAAAGTTATCATCTTCAGACTACTGTAAATTTACCAGAGTCTCCTCTTTTTCTCCTCCTCACAGGAAAAGATAATAGGGGTCAGGTGAGGCAGAACAGGGAAGATAATTAGGAAATACGCTCTATTTATAATTGTCTGCTGGGTCAGGAAGAAATGAAAAAAAAATCCAAGATTACATATATACTCTAGTACTTCCACGCTGCTCTCAGACACAGCAGACTTATCCAGTAGCACTGACTCTGAAGTGGCAGGACAACCTGACTGTAAGCAATAGCACAGCCAGTGCCTACACCTGTAGCTGAAACTGGTCACAATGACTGGTGCTGAGTGACTGAGACGTAACACGGAAAGACACTTCATGGAAGAATTATTCAGGACTACTAGGCCACCCCAACTGTAATTCTGCAAAATTACCAGGGAATGTGTGAGAGCAAAGAAAACAATGATTAAAGACTCAATTCCATCAGCTAAGGAAATTCAACAGAATGACTTGAACAGAAACATTGTATAGGACAGACAGTACTTAAAGCTACCGTCTCTTTTTGCTAAACGTAACTATGCTCCACACCAAAACAGAAGTTAGAGTATAATGTCAACTTTCTAGCAGTACTCCTGAGAAATAAGATTCCTGTAGTACAACTGTCAAACTTCTGTAGTTTCATACTGCACACTACCAGTTTCCTACAGGAATTTTAATGATGCCATGCTGAATACACAACATTTCTACTACTGCTGCCAGGTTAAAGCACACCATCCTACCTTACCAACAGAACTTCATGAACATAAATCTTAAAGTGTCATTTTGGCTGCAAGCCAAACAACACTTCCAGCTCTGAGAATGTTACCCCATGATCTGAATTTTTCCCAGCACTTAGCAAGAATGTTGAACTGTGACATAACTCATATTTATACCTGTAACAAGACAACTATCATATTCAATCACCTGATATTATCCCCCACTCTAATTCTTATTTTCATAAGTTACATCACCATACAGTAAGACAAATAACTAAACCTTAATGCTTCAAATCAATTCCTCTGCCTGTTGGAGGTCAATGTCAATGGAAACTTCATAGCCAGCAAAACATCCATTTCCAAGACGATATACATACCATCTCAACTACAACATCCCTCTGTTGCACTTCAAAGGTATAAGTCAACTCTTGATGCCATACCCACACAAACTTAAATTACCTAATTCAAGCACCAGAACAGCAGAGCTACAAAGGTAAGATTTCAGTTTGTTTTCAACAGCTTTGACTAAGAAGCTACAAGTACCCAAGTACCACTCAACAGCTACAACCAGCCTACAACCACCTGTTTAGGCTGCAGTGCAGACACATATATGCTTCCCATTTTCCTGCAATAGGAAGAACAAGTTGGCAAATAATCATTCAGGGCTGTGCTGTAAGCTGAATCAAGCATTCCAAATGGCAAGGCTGTGAATGTAATTTCTACCACAGGTTATATATTTTAATTGAGTGGAACTCCAGGCTCCTTCCAGCCACCTAAACTTTTTTATGTCCAGTCCCTAAATACGGGTCTTCCATCAATCCACCACTGCCAATGCATCTAGCTTTCAGTGTTTTACTCATCTTACCTCCAAGTCCCTCAGTTCCCCAGGCTTGTGTATGCATATGTTTCCATTAGAAAACACCTCTCTGGAACGGGCTAGGCCATACTCAGGTAGAAATGTGCATCCATTAAGGTGCAGTTTGCTCACCACTTTGAAGTGGTCCACTTTCACCAAAAGCACATAAATCCCAATCTAGAAGCAACCACTACAAAACAAACAATTTAGCTCATGTACTATTGAATCAGAAGCCCTATAGCTATCTTGACAAAGGAAGCTATTCTGCTTACTTCCTCTGTGACTTCTTTCTTCTACTTTGCTGAAACAACGCATCTATAAACCACATTTGAAATGTGAATATTTATTAATATTTGGTTTTGACCAAGTTAGGATGCACCTTTTATTCTACAATTTAGCAAGCACTATGTGCATCATATCCTCTAGGAACATCAGAAGTGAGATCCTTGAATACTTGAAGCCAGTTCTTGATTAAAAAAAGATAGTTAAGTTCAATGCTTTTAGCTGCTACGAAACAGGGATCTCACCTGGTCTTCTGCCCTCACTGTCAATGTATCTTGGTTCAGGAGATGTGTCACACGCTTAACATCAAGCTGAAGAAACTCATCTGTCTTGTAAACCTCAGTGAAATGCTGATGGATGAAGTCATCTGCAGTGGCTTTCAGTTCTGGACAGTCTAGGCATTCTGCTAGCACACTTATGCCTATGAAGGAAAATTAAGAAAAAAAACCCTTCTAAACTTGATCTGCAATTACCTTCAATATATTAAAATAGAATACAATTACTGTAATTTCAGTGATACTTGCAACCCCAGTTTAATATTCATTACCATGCTTTTTTTCCCCCATTAAAACACATGCTATCATAACTCATCTGCAATTCAAGGCAAACTAAGACAAGGACAAGCTGCTGATCCCTATCCCTACTGAACTAATTGGAGAGTCAGACCTGCAACACTTGATGTATTAACTATCTCTCCAGCACTATTTCCTCACTGTTTCTTTCCCAATTACAAAGCAGATAACAGTACCTTAACCAAGTCTGAGCCACGCCACAATAACAAAGTCTAACCAGCACAGCTTGAGAAACTGGATCCACATTTTACAACCTCTCCTGACCTGCTCATGCAGCATCAGTCACCAACCAAGCCCAGTTTCCTCCAGGAGTCATAGTGAAATGGAACCTTTCTATACATGTAACACAGTCAGCTGCAGACCAAAACAAACTCAAGTTGATGCTGCTGGAAGGACAGAAGATTGGCATAAAGGTATAAACAGCCATAGCAGCTGAGAAGCACCATTGCCAACTCTGCCATTAAAAACCATGTAAGCACACAGCTTTTCAGCAGCAACTTCTTCTCATCAGGCCAGTCTTCCTTCTCTTCTTACAGAGGAAATGGCAAGTGGGGTAGGAGCAACTAACGTGGGTTGCAATTAGTCTGAGCTGCACAGAGTAGTAAAATGCAAACTAGAAAGATAAAATCCACATATATGACAAAATTTCAAGGTTCAAATTAAGCCATGGTTTCTTTCAAATACGTTTTTTTTTAAATGAACTGTGTACTTGCCTATGAGTCTGCACAAAACATGTTTCAATTTAAAAACAATACCTTAAAGAAAAATTGTTTTAATCTTTATCTCTCTTTTTGCAATAAATTAGCAACAAAGTATGCAAGTGTTAGAGACCATAATTAATTTTCTACCTAACAAAAGCCACAAGGCAGAAATATGCCTCAAAGCAAGCCGAGGTGGCATTTTCCTTAGTAGGTACTGCCTTTCTTCCAGTAGTTGTTTCAGAGCCACAGCTGTACTGCGCTGAAGTGTCAGTTGAGTCACTGTAATTCAGATACTCTGCAAAACATTTCTATTGCTGCTATAAACATCTGTAATATGATTGAGATGTTACTAGGAGAATTACATAACAATGTCAATAAAAAACACTAAAAAAAGTTTCTCTTAAATTTCTGATTATATAAAGTACACCAAATCTTAAGCATGAAAAAGTACTTAGTTCTACTTGTTGTTTACCTTTTCTGTAACACCGAGTTCACATTAGAGCTACAAAACATATGGTATCAAACCAGCTCAGATAACATTCATTGTTTTCAGTCAAAATGAAAAAGGAATAAAACCAAAAGTAGCCTAAACTTATTCTGTTTATACTTGTAAAAGATATGCTAGTTTTGTAAAAGTTACAAATATGTCAAATTCTGTCTTCAAGTACAGTAAAAACTGAAAGCTCCACCTTACTAAACACATGCAGTTCTCTAACAAACAAGAAGCCCCAGTGTCCTGCCAAGCTGGACGAGACCTTGCGCAGTCAGCAGACCCTGTGGCAAGGGGCAACAGTTCAGATTCAGAGAAAAATTATTTTTACATGCCTGGATTTAGCCAAATGTTACTGTCTGTACACAGATAGACAATACTATCTATTTTTCAGGAACAGCAAAGTTAAAAAATAAACAGTAAATTTAAGTCTATTTTTCTTACCAAGACAATTGGAAGCATCAACTTGTTCTTTTAAAAAGTCCACACACATTTTTTTCACAGGTTCGATCTGATACTGGTTTGCTGCATCTAGTAAAGACTGGACATTATTGCTGTTAACTGAGATTCTGCAAAACAGAAGGTGTAAAGTTAGCATCACTGACATGATCTAAGTTGCTGCAATAAAAAAAGTAACTTATGCAAATTCACATAAATGGCAAAATTATTTCCCTCCCATTTACCCAATAATCTTTCACATACAGTCTAAGTACACATCCTTCATCATCTTTCCAAACTGCTTTTGTTTGCTTTACTTTACCCAGGCAGGGCAAAGAATAACCAGTGCTGGGATCTGAAGAATTAGCCTTTAACACAGGCCCTCTGCAGTCCTATACTATTGCTATGAGTTGTGCGATTAACCACTCTCACAAAAGGGAAAAAAAACCAAAACAAACCCAGAACCTTCTCTAATGACCATTTTCAACTTACAAACAGGTATCAGCAAAATCTGTCTAAACTCTGTCAGGACTGGTCTGGCTGCTTTGCCCAGAGTGCATAAGCAGAATAACCAGTTTGGCAGCTTTTCAAGAGAAGTCATGGAAGCCACAGTCTAGGGCTTGGGTATCAGGGCAGGCAACCATGTGGCTGGGGTGGGCTGTTGACACAGACTGTCTCTTACAACTGACGGACTATACAAGAAGATTCCTCTCAAAAGAAAGGAGAAAGCTTCTCTAATGAGAGTTAATCCTATTAGATGAAAGGCCTGCCATCCATAGGTCTGATATAAGCTGATTAAGTACTGTTTACAATCCTAGCCATCTGCAAGAGCTCTGTCTAGGGGGGGAAGGAGGGTGGAAATAAAAAAAAAACAAACCACAGAACCCCCCAAACACATGGACAAACTGAGATAGGGTGGAAACACTGTTCACAGAAGAGTTATCCACCCTTCCTGTTTTGAGATGAAGGTATAACTCCTGGAAATGGTTCTGTGCCATAGCTACCATAGCCACAAAGAGAGACCCTGCTGACATCAATAAGGACCTGAATTACAGGACCATGAGAAACATCATTTGACTCCAACACTGAAGTCAAAAGCTTGAAGTGCTTTGAATTGCTTTCTGGAGACAAATACCATTCCCTTTAGTCTGTAGGGCTTCCTACTGATTAAATAAAAAGGAAGAGGGAAGAAGGATAGAAGGTCTAGTCACATCAGGCTTTAAACAAAGGAAAGAACTTTAATGGTAACAAAACTGATGAATCACAAAAGCATTATTTTAAACTTTTATCATTTAAAATTGGCAGGGTTCCTAGAAACAGCGTGAGCTTTAAGTAACAAAACTACCTTGCAGTATAAGCAAACTCCACAAGCTGTTCAATAATGTCAGGCTCTGCATCTTTTAGCTCCACTTCAAAGGACTTTGACTCAATCATATTTGCTGCAAACAGATTAAAAGACAAACTTTTAATCAAGAAGTCACTCTAGTTATTGTATGTTTTGCAAACAGTAGAAAATAAAACAATTATACAAAGTGGTAACCTGCTAAAAACTGCTCAGAGCTGATTGCTGTTCTCCCGGGATTGCTAATGCAAGTCAGGAAAGGAGGCAGCAGAACAAACAAGGTAACTGGTGCGTGTACATCCTTGTATTATCTAAATTATGATAAGCTGTGTTAAGTAGAAAAAGTCCTAGACGTTGTTGACTGCAGCCAGACTGCCATGTTAGCGTTACCACTGTCAAAAGCCATTTCCACATTCGAGTTGATAACAATGGAGACAGCTCCGAGCTCCCTACATCCAGACACAGCACCAGGTTTGCCCACAGATGGTTACCATTGACCACTGGAATGAATGGTTGTTTTACTTCCATTCAGCTTTGATTTTACAGTAATTTTACAATTCATGGGTAAGGCATACAAAAAATAAGATACCATGTAACTGAATTTTTAAAGAGAGTATAAATGAAAGAATTATAGAATTGCAGAATTAAGGTAATCACATTAAGGCTGGAAAAGATCTCTAAGATCATTCACTCCAACCACTAAACCAAGTCCCTGACCTCTGAAAGCCCAATTTATATGCAGAAGTGCCTGATGGTGGGAAACAACGGGGCAGAGAAATTCTGTAATGGGAGAAAAAAATTCCCAATTTTCAGGTTAAGGAAGGGAGATAAACTCTAATACAGTGTATAGGACCCAGTTATTAAGAGAGCTTATATATGAAGTAACACTTGACTTGATCAAAAGAGAGTTAAAGGGAAAATGAGGGGAGGAATGAACAGAGATGAATGGAGGAAGGACACAAAATGAGAAATCTTCACTTATACTTACCCCTCAAATTAATCACTTTCATAAGATAAACAGGTTGACAGACCCAAATATAACAGGATATCATCATGAAAGTTTAAAATTAATCAATTTTCAAAAGACTTACTAGTAAACATCAAGTTAAAAAAATGACTGGCTGAAGCAAGCACAACACGGTGAGCTGGGATCTTTCTTTCTTGAACCATAAGAATGACATCACAAAGAGTTTTCTGAATCAGAGGAAAAAAAGAAGAAAAATCAGCATTTTTGAAAATATTTCAACAGTATTTCTTTAAAAACAGCTTATGGAAATTCATTGCTTTTTGTAACACACACAACTCAAGAGCATTATGCGATAAAAAGATCTTCTGAAAGTCAAAGTTCAGTAGCCTGGAGAACTAGCAAACGTCAGTTTACCCATGAATTTGTACAGGATGGTCATGAATAACATGCACTCTGATTAAAGTATTTCCTGTAGCTTTTACATCAGCCTACAGAAACGCAGGCTCTGCAGCATCTAGCAGGGGCTGCATTTATATTGCACTGCTTTCATCTATCAGTGGCTCTCCTCAACTCTGCTGCTGATTTTAAAAAAAAATCACAGAAACCTTGTATCTGAAGACCGCCATCCTATTTCCCAGCTGGAGTCAAAGCAATGAATGAGTTCAAAGCATTTAAGGGAACATTTTCAAGAAAATGTATCAAAAAATACCACTTCTGTGGAAGAGTTTGACTGGTCATACCCAATGAGCAACTAGCTTCCAGACAAAATATAATTTATTCCTCATTTGTTTGCTGTTTATATGTAGGCAGCTAGTTCCTGCCCTACATGTGAACTGTCATGTTCTAGAAGGAGAAGGGAAAGCAACAGAACTTGTAAAAGTTGCCAGGAGGGACTGGGGTAAAAACATATAATTTGAATAGATTCTGAAATGCTATCTTTTCTAAGAACATACTGAGTGAAATAAATGCATATCATGCTACAGTTAATTATAACATACTCTCTACTAAGAAAGAAAAACTAAGCAGCACTGCTTCCTCAAAAAATAGGAAGTAATTTTTGACAACTACCTTAAGTTCATGGAACTGCTTTCAAAAACATCTACGTACACCCATCCCAAGACCAGCCCCAGAAAAGCACATTTTTACTGTAGGAAATATATACTTGCTTAGAACTGTGTTTTCCACATGGAGACAATATTATCTAGGGCTGATAATCCACGTTTACACAAACATGCCCGTTTCTATTTTTTTACAGGACACTCAGAAGCACATATTGGACAAAATATAAACAATACTTTCAAAGATATTGTCTAAATGGAAGTTAGATGGGGGTGACATACAGCTTCCTTTGTAGCTTTAAACCATTTAGGATTGAAATAACAACAAAAAGAGACCATTCTTGAAAAGTTTCAGAGGAAATCCTTTAAAAGCTGAAATTTCTAACACTTCTGGTTCAGAACAAGCATTGTAAACTAGCAGTACAAGATACCATAAAATCCTACGGCCAAGCTTTGCCAAGACTTGCAGCTGTTGCCTCAGCTTCACACTGCATTTCTAAGATACATTAAATGCCTCAGCTCAGCATTTGAAACATCTCAGATGTTCTAAGGCCTCTCTGGGTGCATTTGCCAACCAAAACAGACCATCATTTTAACTTCTTTCCCTAGGATGTTTCTGAGTGTGACGGTTCCATTTCAACAAATGCTCTTCTGAGGATTTCTGCACTTCCTTCCAGAAGGACCCACTGTTGTCACTGGGTCACCTCCGTGATGCAACAGGTAACTGGTGTTAACCAAAGGACACACCCGAGCGTGAGTGTCTGCAGGGCACTTCACCTTCCAAATAACAGGTTCAGCAACACCTTGCAGCTCTATCCCAGCTTCCTTCCCAATGACTTCATTCTCGGCTGACCTCCACTGAGCTGCAAGGTTGCAACAAAGGATTTATGCACACGCTGTCCAATAGCTCTGGAAAACCCACAAAGACGTGGGTCATCAACGCTGGAGACAAGCAACAAGTCCTCCATGCACTAAACACACTTGGCCCCGACATCTTACCTGTACTGAGAGCAGGTATAGCCATAGTTTACTCTAAACTCCCATACTCATGGAGGATTCCTCTTGATGCCAGCTCACACAAAAAGCAGCCTCCCTAAAATTAGTTGAATGTTCCCATCGGCCCAGATTCCTACAGGATTAAACTAATGAGCTAAATATCTACATATCTATATATCTAGAGCTGCACATGCACCTCGACATTTCCATCACAGGAAATTTGAACTCATATTCAGGTTTCATAACTACAGCATAGCTCTTGACTCATCAAAATACAAGAGGAAAGAGATGACTACAAATCCTCTTACAACTTTAGCACAACTAATAAGCTGAAACTAGTGTATTTTCCTCTGGCTACTGCTGACATCCCAATTTTATCCTGTATAATCACACCTCTCCCTACTCCCTCAGTAATACTTCAGCTTCTCTTACAAACAACTCCAGAAAGAAGCATGAGTTTCATGAAATATGCAAAAATTTCTGGACCAGTCAGCACTGTGTGGGATATGTAAAGCCATCATCTGAGGTCAGATGACACGTTTGCAGGCAAAACTCAGAGCTGCACCTCCCTGGGCATAACAGATTCTGGAATTTGAATCAGAAGTACACACAAATTTCACAGCACTTAATCCTGATCCTCTCACTCCTTGTTTGGGGTGGCTCATACATGAGCTACATGAGAGCTGGCACTCCACTATACTGCAGGGGTACTTAGACAGAACAATGTGGTACCACACACTGGAACAGGGACATGGTAAAGCACTGTGAATTCCTGTGCTGAGGACTCCACATATATCTACAGGAGGGCAATATTGCCTTTACCTACTTACAAATCATAACAGCATATGGCATTCCCTTTTAAACAATGGCAGAGGTGTGAACTAAACACTGAGGAACCAAGTTATGAATTCAGCCACACCTTGGAATATGTTTACACTTTTAGATCAGAAAAAAAGTCTACATAAAAAACACAGATCACAGGCTTTAAGTCTTAACGCTACTACCTGAAGTCGCTGAAAAAAATTTAGTTTTTTATACATAAGAGCTTAGTTGCGTGAAATGGTTTATGCAGACAACATAACTGACAGTCTATTAGTGAGAGAAGAGCAGGGTTGAAGTGCTAGAGAAAAGCAGAATCAACACCAACACTTGTGAAGTCAGGACCCAGCCTGCTGGTGCAGACAGCATTAAAAGCTGGACTGAGCCTCTGGCAAAACTAACACTGGAGGACAAGAAACTAAACCCTAGAAGATATAACACATGACAGTGCCAAGTGTGAAGCCCCTACATGGTCTGGCTTCAGAGTTAGCTTTAACTCTGGCTCCACATCACTGTTTTCACACAAACCAAAGTTCCACAATCAATCTAGCTCCTCCTCTGAGGAGAAAGATTTCTTCATATGCAAGGAGTTCCATGTATCATCCTTCTGCTCTTGGACCATTAATTCAATGTTTTTTATTAAAAAATGATTAAAAACAAGTATTTATTTCAGTTTGGACAACTCAACTGAAATGCTCTTGTATAATTTCAATTTTGGTTACCACTCTTGCTCTGTTGGTAAACAGAGGAGTTACCTTTAATACTCATTGAACTATTGACCTGGAAGCTGATCAGCCCAAGAGTTCACGGCTTGAGGCCGGATGAAGCCACCAAACTCCTGCACGGCCACTGGCTTCCACCAGTGCGATGGCCAGAGGTATTCAAGAAGAAATGCCACCTGCGAAACCAAACCGTGGTTCCACTCCTTCTTATCCTCCCGCTGCAGTTTCACTGTTCACAAGGTACACAGTCAATTTGTTCAGAGAAACAAAAATCCAGCATCAGCGCCTTTCCACGGCCCTCAGGCTTCGGTTCGAAAACAGCTCCGTGAATGCCCTAACTGGAGACACTGGGCCATCCATCCATCAACCACAGCCTCACTCCTGCCCTACCACACGCAAGGCGTTATCAGATAAGGAAAAACAGATCCACGGCGTCTTCTGCCTCCATCACCCACAAGGAGCCGGCGCAAATGAAATCGGAGCTCGCCACTCTCGCTGTGCGGCTCCGGAGACCCTGAGGCACCGGCGGTGCCGGGTCCGGTGGGTGTTTCCCCGCAGCCGGGCCCAAGAGACGGGAAACCCACGGGACCCTCGGCGCGGGAGCGGGACCTGCCCTCAGGGCAGCACGGACACCGCGGGCTGCCGGCCCCGGCGAGCGCCTCCCGTACCTGCTTGCGCATGGCGTTCATGACGCCCATGAAGGAGGCGAGCAGCTTCGCCTCCTCGCGGGCGGCGAGCTTCTTCTCCGTCTTCTTCTTGCTGCTCTTCTCCGACCCGGGCGCGGCCATGCTCGCCCGCGCTCACCGCCGACGCGCGGACCCCGACCGGGAACATGCGCCCGCCGGCTGCGGGGCGGCGAACAGCGAGTGACGGCGCTCGGCGCGGGGCGGGGACGGGGACAGCGGCNGTGGAGGGCGCGTGCGCGGCAGCCTGAGGGGCACCACCCCTTTTTGGGGCGTGGCTGTCCCGGGAGGACACGCCTCCATATGGGTGGGGCCTAAGGGGCGGAGGCGGGACCATGCGCTGAGGGGGCGTGGTCGCAGCTGGCCCCGCCCCGGGCCGGTGCTCCTCCCCGGGCCCGTGCTCCTTCCCGGTCAGTGATGGGAATGCTGTGAGCGCCCGGGTCTGGCCGTGCCCCTGGAGACCCTGCCGTGCCCCGCCTGCCCAGGAGCATGAGGCTGCCCTGCTCAAGGGGCTGGTGGGGCTTTCTCTGCCTCGTGCTTGTGAGCAAGGGTGGGAATGGTTCCTGCAGCACCCGGTATCATGTGGGCCAACTAAGGAAACAAACGTGATCCAGAAGAAAACCTCTTTGTCCTGACAGCTGCAGCCACCCCTCTCCCAGAAATAATGCCAAAATATTTGGTGCTTTGATCCTCGATTTTTGAATAGGATAGTGACGGCCAAAGCAACGTTTTAGTGTGAATTTGCTGTCTGTGCATTTGTGTGATGTTCCCAGTTTTAATTCCATGGATAACAAGGCGTTGAACAGCTTAATGCCATGACTTGAAGGGAGAGAGATTCCTGCAGAAATAACATGAGGCTCTTTTTTTAATAAAAGGAATGAGCCGCTTTGTTCCTGATACCATGTCCCATGTGGTAAGATTTAAAAAGATGGACTTTGATATTCTGTGGTTCTGCCATCTAACACTTACTACTACATGGAAGCTGTAAGAATTTTAATGCATTTGACCTTTGCTTCGTTGAAATAAACAAAACTGACACAGCTATGGCTTGACTTTCCAGATTTTATCATATAACAGTAAAAAAATGAGAAAACTGGGAATGTACTTCTGGCCATTTTCAGATTTCACCATATAAAGAATTTACCTATAGAGTTTTAATTTCATCTTGAAGGTAATCATAAGATGCCTGCTTTATCTGTGGGATACACAGAAATAGCTCTGCTGGGGGGATAAATATCTATGCTGGGTCCTGAGTGCACTGCCATGTTCTGGAAGATTAGTTGGCCAGGTTAAGGAGTTCAGCTTGTTGCTCCCAAGGTCAGATCCTTTGCTGACACGAGCTGTGGTAAAGAAAGATAAAAGCAGAGGTCTGCCCCTCCTCTCCCTGGGGAGCTGCCTTTAAGCAGAGAATTTACTGCTGGTTCAAAATTTTACACTGAGAAACAACACTTGAGCACTTGACAGCACTCGGTGTGGTACCTCCCTTTGTACTGCTCTGTGCCTGGGGTGGGCAGCATTACGGACCCAGCGATTAGCATTAGTGTGTAGGAGATGTCCAGGGAGCTGCCTGTAACACAGGCAGGCAGCTAACATGATGTCCACATCCAGATCAGGCTCAAATGAGGGGTTGGCCACACCCGAATTCTGCGAGCAGCTTCAGTGGGATTTGACACTGAGACTATCCTGTGATGTGGGGAACCTCTGTACTCCCTAGAATACCGCAAAGCCGGTTTCTTTCATGAAGTTTTCGCTGCTTCAGACCACAGTACAAGATGGACAGCTTGTGAGGGAGCGGCAAGGGCCACCTGCTCTGAAAAGAATTTTGAGCCAGGAGCAGAGCATGATACCACGGCAGGTGGGAGGAGTTGCCTTACCAATAAGAAGCTGGCATACTGTGTGAGAAAGTTCTAGATTTACTTTAAATTGAAATGCTTTCAGGGTTAAATGTCATTTTATATAAGATGCTATCCTCCTTTTTGATGAAAACCAGGTATCGTGTGTACGTAGAACCGTAGAATGGCTCAGGTTGGAAAGATCTTAAAAATCGTCTAGTCCCAACACCTTCCACTAGATCAAGTTGCTCAGAGCTCCATCCAACCTGGCCTTGAGCACTGCCAGAGTTGGGGCTTGGGGCATCCACAATTTCCCTGGGAAACCTGTTCCAATATCTCACCACCGTCACAGTCATGAGTTTATTCCTAATATCTAGCCTAAGTTTCCCCTCTTTCAGTTTCTCCACATTATTCTTTGTCTTATCACTACAGATCCTGATGAAGAATCCGTCTCTGGCTTCCCTGTAAGCGCCCTTGAGGTACTGGAAGGTTGCTATGAGGTCTCCATGCAAGCTTCTATTCTCCAGGCTGTACAGCTCCAGCTTCCTCAGCCTGACTTCATAGTGGAGGTGCTCCAATCCTCTCACCAACTTCGTGGCCTCCTCTGGACTTGCTCCAATCATTCCATGTCCATCTTATGTTGGGATACATATGCGTACATGCACTGCCACGTGTAGTTAAACAAAGCCATACAGGAAGAACATATCACGATTTTAAAAACTTCCTAACATATAGAGGTACTGGATTTCAAGACCAAGAAATCAGCATCTTTGAGAGATGGCAGAAAACACAGGGGCAGTATTCTCAGGGACGGAAATCTCTTACTGAAAATTTTGAGGTAAGGATTGGAAAGAAGAGTTAGCTGCTTGTGAACACTGAGAAATTAAATTCAAATGATTCAAATTAATAGGAAGTTTGTAACATTTAATACAAATGAAAGCATCGTAATGTACCATTTCTCTTCTAAGCATATTGTTATTCTCAAAGCACTCTACAAACACTAATAGTTTAATGATATTTTATCCCTCAATTCCCAAACTGAAGTTAAAATCAAAAATAGAAAAGGATTATCCTCTAAAGCTCATGACAGGAAAACCATTGGCCCAGCACAAACAATATCATATCCGTTGTGGTTTCAAAGACATATCAAATTACATTTTAAGCCATCAACTAATGCTGCTAAACAGATTGGTGCAAGATAAATAGATATCCTGAAATGTTTAGTAAACATTGTTTGTTTAGTCTAATAGTCTCTAATACATACTTGTGGTAGAGATCTTTCCATCAAGAAGCTGAACTAATAAACATATTGTAGTGAAACGAGAAGATTAGCAAGGCCTGACTTTGCAGGACAGATCCAGAATGACATAGGGTAACATGTTCAGCTGTTCGTGCTAGCCTGGGAATGAAAGTTAGGATATTTACAACATCCTTTTCTCTCAGGGGTGCATGTGCTTCTTTGGGCAGGAGGAAGGCTACTCAGTTACTTTGGCATTAGTAATTTGTTATGTACTGTTTATAAGTGGTAACAGTTCACCTGTGCCTTGTTTTTTTCTGATTCACAAAGTAAGACAAGATGTAGAAGTTCTGAAGGTGAATAAATGTGATATCTCATAATGTCACCAAATTAAGTTCTTTCACCAGTTGTGCAAAAGGCCAGTCCACACACAGAGTCAATTTATTTACAGTTCCGTGCAGAAAGGGGTGCTGGGTGGGAAATCCACAAAGCCATCACTACGACTACCAAAACTTTTAGCTATTTATACATTTTAGCAAACAAAGGCATTAATGTTCATTGGCTACAAGTTATCTCATTCTTTTATTAATTAGTATTCCTTCTTTTATGGTTAATGATTCCCTCACTTCTTATGCTAATTAGTCTGCATGCCCAGTCTTTCTTTTCTTTTGATTTGTGAGTTTCTTGGGTCAGTGGTTGCAGATCTCCCCCTGCTGAAATTACCTTTTACCCAATCAGAGCTGATTTCATCACAGTTGCTGAGTTGGTTTTGTTAGTTTCTCCCTTATCTTGAGGGTTCTGTCAATTGTCCTAGTGGCCTGTAAATTCTGCATCCTTTGTGTCCCGTATCAGTGGTACATCCTTCTCCCTAGGCTTTGTTGACCTCCCACTAGGTCTGAGATAATTAAAGCATCTCAAGCTCTAAACTTTAACGAGGCAATTCTACCAACAAGAAATTTATCTTTCTAACACCTAGACATCAATTATGCCACAATGATATGGACTTCGTATGGAATCTGCAGCCACACTGTGAATTCATCTGTCATTGTTGCAGTTCTGTGTCTTTTCCCTTGAGCCTGTGACTAAAAACCCATCTCCACATGCCTTTTCTTCATTCAGATGAAGCAGCACTGCTTGCAAGGCCTCTCCTTTCGTTTCCCATTGTCTTGCCTGTAGTGCCTCTGCCTTTTGTGGCCAAAGTGTGTACGTGTTTGAGAAGACGGGGAAGATGAGGAGAATTGTGGGTCCTAGTAGGAATGTGAGTGAGAAGGGGAGGGTTGTGCTGGATAGAGAGAACATCTCACACGAATTTGCAGTGCCACTTCTGCCCTGAAAGAAAAGCTGCCAAGAGAACCCTGCACTCTTCTCACAGAGGTCAGGAGGACTCCCTCTTCCCATGCCAAGTCACCTCGCTTAAAAAGCACAGTGATGCTCTCTGAAAGATTTCATTCTATTATGACACTTAGCAGTACTATGATCTTATTTCTGGCAGTAGTGTAGTGAGAGACTCAAATGCCTTTGGTCAGCTTTTGTGACAGGTCGGGTGCCCTCTGCTCACCCGGCGTGGGTGACTGACAGGTACAAGCAGTGCTGCTGTCACGAGCAGAGCCAGCAGTCCAGGTGAAGCAGAGAAGTCGAACAGAAACCTGTGACTTGGGATCGGTAACAGGCTTCATTCAGTGCATGCTGACTGAAGAGGAGCTGCCATATGTGGCATGAAAGAAAGATTGCCCAGATGAGCCCCTAATTATGCATTTAGCAAACACTGTTTTTAAAACCTGTTCTCTTGAATTTGTCATCAATTTGTATTCAGTGGATTAGAGAAATACAAGCTAACTTGTCACAGCAGAGAGCAAAAATATCGATGACAAGTGCTCAGATGAGACTTTACTGGATTAGTGGAACTAGGACATCAAAGAAGAAAATAGATGCTTAGTTGGGACAGTATTAAACCAGGGATTGTCAGCAGGTTTAACTTTTTGAAGTGAACTGCATGAGGATCTCAGGTATATTTCTAACACAGTGGCAAAATACTTTCCAAATTGTAGTGTTTCTGATTCTTTTCATCTTAACCCATCCCCGATATTTGTTTTTACGAAAACAACCTCAGGGCTGTTCTTTGTTTATTCCAGAGCAATCCTTTTTTTCCATCCAGCTACATACAGGAATTTAAACTGTGTTATGCCAGAAGGAGTGCCAGGGCAAGTCATAGCATTGATGCTTACAAGAGACATAAACTTCAAGAAGCAAATGAGCTTATCACCACATTAGCCAGGGTGCCTTACTGTGTACATTAAGATCAAAGGTTTATTTCCTTGTACTCCCATGAGCAATGGGAGAACTTTGACTTCCTGAAATCAATATTCTGTTTCTGACCAGTACATTCTTAACTGCTGGTCTTCTCAGGAGCATGGTCTTACCGGGTGCCAGCAGCCTCTATTGAGCAAGGACGCCTCATCCCGCCAAGCTGTGCCAGAGCACGAGGGGAATTTGGTCTGAATGGTTTCCTCGTGTTTGAAGTATTTCCAGGATACTCTCTCCTGTACAGTTTACTAGAGATCCTTCTGATTTCTTTCCTTGGAGAGTTGTTTTAATGTTTTGAATAGGCGCTTTTTCACTGCTTGTTTCTAGAATCCAAGCACTCTTTTCACATGGCTTTATTTCTCTTTTTTTGATAAAAGTCTCCCCCTTTTTTTTCCTCTCAAGTTTTAGACTTGTGTTTTCAGTGCTAATGAAAGGAAAACTCATGTTTTCTTACCACGATGTGAACTATGGCTCACAACATCCCCCGGCATCCCAAATTTTCTGTTCTGACAGATGCATCATTTGCATTAAAACTTTACAGGCAAAGGGAAGAGAGACTAAAATGGATTTATACTTTATTTGTTTATTCACGATATAAAGTAGGTGTGGGGTTTTTTTCCCTTTTTGCATTAAAGATTAAGGTCTCCTTTGAAAACTTGGACCATGAAATAATTTCCAATTGAAGCCGCAACTGGCACTTTTCACTCTGTGTAGCTGCTGTGTGTACTGTGTAATTTTTACTGCTTGTTCACCCAAGCAGTAGTGCTTATCTGAAAGCAGCACATTTGTGCCAGGGAGCAGGAAGAGCAGGGCTGCCCCAGGAGGGAGCCAGCTGTGGAGGAGACCCTATCCTGACACGTGAGCGCCTTCTTGGGCAGGGTGCCTTCCCCCACACCTGAACAGAGCCAGGGTTGTGACAGGACCTGCCGATGATTCAGTGGTCATCAGAGGAGCTGAGGTGACAAGGAGCTGCAGTCCCTGGGCAGCCAGCAGGAGTCCTGGATGAGGGTGGTCAGGGGCACAGAAGCCTGCCCGGGTGCTCAGGGCTCCAATAATTTGGATGAGGGAGGTTCTTCCAGCGAGACAACATCTAATGTATTTGGTTTTCAAAGTGTACCTCCTGCATTCTTCCAAGCTGAATTTAATGCTGTTTAATTGTACTGTTGTTGTAATATAAACTCCTCTGTACTTCACTGGTCACTTGGGACGTGACGGGCTGCTTTGTCCTGGCAGCCAGGATAGGACGTGCCTTCTGTCAGGCAGCAGTCCTTTTTCATGCCAGCATTTCCATTTTAGATTATTGTGGAATGATTTATTGCCAGAGCCAGCCAAAGGCAGTAACTGTGACAAATGAAAACTCTGAAAACAATATCCTTTCAGGAACAGATAAAGTAAACAAGACACAGAAAGCAGAGAATTCCCTGTATTGCTGTTTGGCTGACCCCAGCCCGTGGGTGATTCTGCTGCAAGAGGTGTTACACAAAGTCATTAACATCTCCTGGAAATGAATGTATTTCCTGGGCTTTGGTGTTGTTTGGAACTAATTCCAGACCTTTTCCTTCATTTAGATTTTTCACTCTGAAGAACAATAAATACTTAGGCTGTCTGCAATGCATCTAATCCAGTCCACTTCTCTGTCCCTTTGTCAAGGGAAAAAAATAATATTTGATGTGTTTTAAGGCCAGTTCAGTAACTACTGTAGCATGGGTGGTACCAATATAGCAGTAGAGCAGCTGAACGTAGCAAGCCCATCTCTGAAGTATAAGGATTTGGGGTTGGTTTTGCCGTCTGCTGGTAGCACAGACTCGTCCCTGGAGTTTGCCAGGGGCTGGGCATGCGGAGCCTGAACCTGCTGACAAATTTCTGGATACTGCAAAATGGCCTAGACTTCCTTGCCCATGAGAGGGAAAAGCAAGGGAGATTTTTGTAGCAAGGTCATAACAAGCACAGGATTTAAAAAAAAAAAAAAAGTGTACAGGGGAGTGAATTGAAAAAAAAGTAACCTTCTTGATTTTATTGCTTAAAGTTCTTGGGCATCAATTTGATGAACACTTAAACATGCATTCTTTTTAGTGAGTTTGAAATCCCATAACCTTAAAGAGATAACATAAAATAGGATATTGCCTTGTCTTCTTCCAGCACGTTCTGCCCTTCAGCATGTTCTAACAACCCCAGCCCCTGCCAAGAGCTGTGCTCTCCTTTTGAGAACTAGTGTTTTCTTGGGAGAAACCTAGCAGGAAAAATTATTTACACCTAAATAGCCCCTCTTGCGGATGGCTCTCAATGTTAATAATCCTCTTGCTAAGTAGGGGAATTCAGGCAGTGTGAGCTTAAGTGTCTGAACTTGTTTACGTTCAGTAGGTTATCCACGCTGGAAACTGGATCAGAAAGTAGTGGAACTGTTTGTGCAAAAGTCCAAATGGATGGGTAAAACTGCTCTCTTGTGTTACAGAGAACATCAGTCTCTCCTCGACAAAGGTTCCATCAGTTCAGAGATTTATTTTCAGCCAAATAATAAACATTATCTGACCTTCCAGTAAAAATCTGTAAATGAACTCTTTGAGTGTGGCTATTTCCAATTAAATTTGTAACTTAATATCTCTTTTTTTTTTTTAAAGTAGAAACACACAGGGCAATGTAGGAACAGTGATGCCAAGGACTGGGTTTATCTGAGTTTGTCTCTGTGAGCTTTACCCACAGCCAAACTGAGGTACAGAAAAGGAGTGTAACACTAACAGTTGAGCAAAGTTTATACCATCTCACCTACCAACAAAGGGTTGCAAAACAGAGAAGTTGATATCAGCAGTTCCAATTCACAACTTTTTACAGATTTCCCAGGGTGAAAAAGGGGTATTCCTAAGGCCCTTCTACTTGAATAAGCCAATTAACTACTTCTTGTTCACAGACCAAAAAAAAAAAAGAGAAGAAAAGATTGCTCTCATATAAGGAAAGCTCTTAGCAGGGCACAAATTTAAATTTTTTAATAGTGGCAAAAGAGGAAATGACAGAACTGCCTTCATAGTCATGTTGAATTCTACCATCGTTTATATGACCTCACAGCCTCTATGCCCCAACAATAGTTCTATATATTATAAATACAAATATAAATGATGTAAATGTATGTGATATAAATGATAGCTCTATATATATGTTTTTAAATAAATCGTATTTTTCCACTCCAAATGCTGCCTGGAAGAGGATGCCTTCAAGGAAACAATGTATGAATCATCCTCAGGAGACCTACAACTGAGGCACCTCCTTTGGAACAAAGCCATGTACATCCATCTAAAACATCCAATTATAAACAGTATTATGTTACTCACATAATTGCCCAACAGCCTTAGAAGCAATCTGTTTTTTTATGACAGTAAGAATTAATGTTGAGTCGTTAAAAGCTAGAATAACGTCACATGAAGATTAAAATGCCATTTCAGTGATAGTTTATTCCAGATTATATTAAGAAGTATTAGCCTGTGATCATTTAAGACTCATAAAATTTTTACTCCTTGTTAAAAACTTATTTGAATGTCTGAATGTAAAAGATACTTTCTGAGGGTTGATGTAGGAACCTTAGGGCAGATGAAGAACTCATCTGTGGATTTGGCAGGTAAGATAACACTCACAAACTTGTGTGGATTGTTCTTTTTTTTATGTGTACCTTTCTGTATAACGAAAATACTATTATAAAATAGATTTTCACAAATTCCCAGTGATACATGGGCTTAATACTTGCTGTCTTTCTCAAACCCTTGGCTCCAGTTTTTAGTTCTCCCACTCTGAGAGGTATGGGAGAACTAATGCAAGAAAAGGAAGTTTTGAGAAGAAGTAAGTATATGCTAGAGCTTTTATTGCAGGTGTGGGATAGAGGGTCTCACAACATAGAAACAAGGGTACACCTTGTTCACAAGGAGAAAGATCCTTTTGTGTGACCTGGTGCATCAACTGAAGGACTGTGGAATCCATCTGTGCAGTTGGCAGGCCCCCGTACAGCGGTAACGCTTTCTTGTTATTGCTGGTGTTCCATCCTGCCACTGGAATGGGTCCCGTTGGTCTCATCATTCCTGGGATAACATGCGTGTGCCTATGGGGCTAGCACAAGAGTGAGCTGAACTTCATCCACTCTCCCGGGAATTGACGGGACCCAGGGTGAATAAGGGCTGCAGAAGCAAACCCAGAATACATTGGTTAGTTAGCAAAGTGAAGGCACCACACAGGCAGGTTCTGTCATTTCAGCATTTACTTGAAGAAAATGAAATACCTAGCCCTTCCAACTCTTCTCTCTCCAATCACTTACCAGGCTGAGGTTTTTGGAGGTTTTCCATAGGACAGAGGCGGGAGACCTTGAGAGCCTGGGAGCAGCCTGGATGCTGAATAACTGCTGGAGGAGTAGGGATTGTTGGTGTTAATAATGCATGTGCTACTGGGAGAAACTAGCTTTGAGAAATCAACTTATAATGACACTGATGTATTTGTCATGTTCATTTGACTGCACATTTGTTTTGTGGGTAGGAAGAAGCTGGTTTTGAAAGAAACAATAAATGATGATTAAAAGAAGCTGTTCTGCAGTCAGTTGCTTTCTGGAGCAATCACGAGGGTGGCTGGATTGCCATCTTTCACTGAGTCCTCCAGTGACAGTGGTATCTCTGTATTTCTCTACCTATAATATTTTATGCCTTTCTTTTTTGGTGTTCTTCCTCTTGGATTTTCTTGGACCTCTTAATTACCCCTATTCACCACCTCTACCGGTAATTTTCCCTTCCTTTTGCCTGAACTTTCTCACAGCTTTTGTTCACAACCTCACAATTCTCTCAAAAGTACAAGCCAAGATTATGCAGCTAGGACATGCTGGACCTGATCCTTGGCACAGACAGCTGAACCCTTGGGGGCTGACAGAGGAGGTAACCAAGAGAGGGTCGAAAGACTCACTAGATAGGAGGTTACAGGATGCAGTAATCTGTCTGTATCCAAGCCCAGATGGTGCCAACTGAGTATGTGCTGCACTGATGATGGGAATGGTATGGCTGCTTTCTGTAGTGTATTATCCCTTTATAAAATCATCTGAAATTCAGATGAATTAATGAAAGTTTTTATGAGTATGTAAAAGGCAGTGCCTGATACACACTGACCTACGATATCTTCCTTATTCAGTTGTGGCAGTGTGTTAGTGTCTCCCCAGTGCTACTGGGATATAATAGGGGCTTTACTGGTTTCCACCGGGTGGTGAGCAGGGCTATGACACAGTCACTGACCCAGTTTTATCTGAAACAAACAACCCTTCTCTCTCCTCCCTGCAAACAATAAGATTGTTAGATCCAAGGCCAAATTCATGTTGTTGTGAACAGCTGCAAATCCACTGACGTCAGCAGAGCTGTATCCACTTAGAAAAACAGAGAGTCCAGCTCACGATGGTTCTTTGGATGAATTTCAGTGGAACAATTGCATCTATCTATCTAAAATTCTCCTCAATTTTTCTTTAGAGGGATATGTTTTTTCCCATCCTGTGTACTGCAGGAGCGTGCTGTCAAGCAGTTGCTCATGTAAGTGATTCTTGCAGCTCTCTATGAATTAGAGAGATTAGAGTCTGGCTTGATGAACTGGCTACACACGGACAAGTACGAGATTGTAAGAGAAGAAATAAAACTTCTGATCTCAAGGGCCCAATAGATATGATATCCCACAATGCAGGAGCTATGGAGCATAGCAGAGAGGTGCAGGCACTACGTGGCCAGCAAGAAGCATGACTATAACGTTCAAAGGGCTGCTCAAAATAGTCTTAATTTTACAAGTGGCAGTCACTATGGCTTGATCTTGCCAAGTGTCTAAAAGCATCAGTCCCACTGACCTCGAGTTACACAAATCTAGAGTGAAGCAGAGAACCAGCACTGCAGAAGTTTGAGCTTCAGAGCAGCCACTGCTGATTGCAAGGACTTATTTTTTTCTGTTTTCTTAAGAAGAAGGGAAACTCCACATGGGAATGGAGAAAGTGCTGGGAGGGCATAATGGTCTCCACTGGCTTCAGCACCAGCTTCCAGACCAACACTGCTGTGTCTGAATCACAGTGGAGCAAGTTGTTTGACCTTTGGTACAAGAAATTACTTCCGATAGACTGTGTCTACATTAGATTAGATTAGATTGTGCTGATCCCGTTCCCTAATCAGGGCAGCTGCATGGGAGTTGCACTCCAGTTCTTCCCATTGAAGTTGCATCTTTCTCAGGAGTTTATATTCTCAGTGTTGAAATGAAAGATAAGTAAACAGGACCTTTCAGGAGAAACAAAAAGACGGCTGCTTTTAATTTAGTCAAAATGAGTTTCTGTATGGACATTTGTATAAGTAAGAAACTCTGACAGTGCAAGAATGCTCACAGTTCTAACCTTCATTTAAGTTATACAGTGAAGTATTTACAGGTTACTAAGGCAGACCTTCAGAGGCTGACACGTGCATAATACAGCGTCAGCAATGAGGGTCTATTGATGATGTTCTTTGTGCAGAGTCACATTTGGGCTGACCTTTGATCCAAGTGGTGTGAATGACAGTAGCTTGCAACGCTTACAATGGGTTACTGAAAAAAAACGAGGGTATGTAATAAAATTATTAGCACTGAGATGCAACGATGTGGTGAAGGATACAGATCTGAATCACCGAGGGAGAACACTTTATGTATAAGATGGATTCTGAGTGTCCCATCTTCATCTTACTTAGCCTGAGGCTGTGGGAAGAGCAAATAAAGAACATGTAATTGTTCCCACACAAGAACAGGCAAGCCTACGTTCAAAAGATAATGAGTGAAACTAGCAGGATTCAGGGACACTGCACGCAATCTCCAAGGAGAAACAAACGTTAGTCTGAGACCTTGAATATCACAAGGAGTTGAAAGACTTATAAACCCTTTGAGAAGACACAGGAAGGGAAGATCACCTTTCAGAAGTTCTTTGTGGAGGCAAACTGATAGGAGAGAGATTGTGAAGAGAATTTAAATATATCCGACTGTTGAGAGATATTAGTTGTTTAGATTAAATAAGTAAGTTTTAAATAGAATGAGTCAATTAGAGTTATAATATTGTATGATTTAGTATGCTGTTTGCTTAGTTTTACTTTCTTAGCATGAGTAACTGGATTTGCTGAAGCCTTAGGCCACAAGCTATGAACTTTCACTGACATCTATGCTTTTGGCTGGAATAAAATTTGTTTTCTCACTAATTTTCTTAGTAGCTAGTACAGTGCTGTGTTTTGGATTCAGTACAAGAATAATATTGATAACACACGGATGATTTAGTTGTTGCTTATTAATGTTTTTCCTGGGTCTAGGACTTTTTTAGTTTCCCATGCCCTACTGGTGAGCAGGTGCACAAGAAGCACAAACCAGAAGAGGAAGAGGCTACAGTTGGCAGCAGAAGATGCAACTCAAGGAGATAAGAACAGTTAATGGCCTGTGTGGAGATGAAGAAAGAATCCCATATGGTGTTAGAACACCACAGACCACAAATCACCATTGAACTAGAAAGTCATGTGCAGAGCACATGAGGCACGGGTGCATAAATCATAAGGGTGTAATTGCCCAGCGATTACTTTGCTTGCAGGCCCTCTCTGGAGACACCCAGATCGAGCTGACACTGCTGCTGTATCACTCTATTAAATTATTTATTTTTATAAAATCCAAAGCCTGAGACTCTGCTGCAGGAAACCTAGGCGTGAGCCCAAAGGAGAAGGAAACGCACCCGAGAATGAATGTGGGTATGAACATGGAGTCAAAAGGGATCATCCGTTGGCTCACTGGAGCTTCTCTCTGTAAAGGAACTCCAGTCCTGTCAGTTAAAGTGTTGGGTGGTGTGTGTGCAGCTTTTTGAATGGTGTGAGAATGCTCAGGCATTCTCCCTTAACACAGCCTCCCTGGGCCAGGAGAACGGCAAGCCTGCCAGTTGTACATGTGGAAAGTTTCACAGTTTTAGAGATATCTTTACCTTTCATATGCAAGTAATTGATCTGGATTTAACCTGGCCATTCATTACCTCTGGCACTGGCACTGGAGAAAACAGAAGCACAGTTATGTGTGAAGGACTAGGGGAGTCATAAGTAATAGTCTGGAATTGCTGACAGAACCCCAGCAGGAAGAAGCATCATCATGATATTTCATCACACACACAAAAAAAGATGATAATTAAAGGCTTAGGATGTGGGGAGAAACCTGCTCAGACTGGAGTCAGAGGTATTTATCAAGGATAGCAATGCTAATAAGCAACATTTCCCCATTAAAAAAAAAAAAGGACTATGTTCTTCCCTTCATGTCTTTTTCCTACTCCATATCTGTGATTTTACCTTTTGCTGTCTTCTCCTTTTTGATATGTTTAAACCCTCTAAGGGTAGTATTCTATGAATGAGCCTGTTAAGATAGTTGCATGTACTAGTAGTTCTTGCAATTATTCCTCCAGCTATGTGGGTGATTTCCTTCAAAGAAAATGCACTAGTGTTTCCTAGAAGTGTGATTTAACATCATTGTTGGTTAAGTGGAGTAGTTTGAAAAAGCCATTTGTAAAATCCTTCAGAAGCATCTCCTTGTCTTTTTGATAGAGGTATAGTATTTACTGGGTTTTTTTCAGCTTGTGACTGGTTCCTAAGCTGCCAGGCATTGACAGCACATTCCCAGCCTGCCAACCCTAATATCTTTGGCAGTAGATGGCTGCTTTTAGCAGCAGTTATCTGCTGCCAAATTACTTTTCCAATGCTCTTCTGATTTCTAGACAAGTTGAAGTCCAGGACAGGCATGCTCAGGAAGTTTGACAAAGGGCACATCAGGATTCCTACCCATTTGTAGACCAAGCAACTGCTCAGCACATGTCATACATGGTGCTCTTCCTTGTTGACCTGCTGGCTGCAGACATTGCTTCATCCCAGTTTATCCTGCATTATTTCACACTACTGTCAGTACCAAGATCTAATTTTGTCATTTGAAGCCTTCAGTGTCTCTTTAACTATTGCCAAGTTTAAGATCCAGGGCTTGCTGTCAAAGCCCCCTGTGATACTCACTCTAGTCTCATTTTCTCTCTTCTTGCTTTCCACAAAAACGATTCCTTCATGTTATTCTTCTGTCCTCACCTCTCACCATTATTACAGGGAATTTTCTTCACGTGGAAAATTTTTTCTGATTTTGTATATAGTGATTTTTCTGAAGAATTCATTAATTTCAGACTACCCCCTCATCTACAGGCACCTGTTACTGTTTCTCTTCCTGCACAAGAAAGCAACGAGAGCCCCAGGATGCAAACAAACTCTATTGTTAATTAAAGCCCTCTTTTACAGTCAATCTGTGTTTGTGCAGATTCATTTGCAAGCTTATTTAATCAGGAGGATTTGGGTTATTTATTTGCAAATTTATTTGATCAGAAATAGTTTTGTTTGCTTTGGTTTCATGGCAAAATCTGGCCTGGCGTGTGCACTTCTTTCCTGGGAAATTCCTCTATAAACTTACTCAGAAGCAAGAGCCAGAGTCCATGCACACCCTCTCCATCCCAGACACGGACTGAGCCTGCAGACACCACCTCCTATCACACAGCATTTGCCCCACATCATTGTTCTCTGCTCCTGTCCATTGAAAAGGAACAGAATAGAGTGAACAAAAGGACAATAGAGTGACTTGGTACATGCCACCCCTCATGCAGATGGTGGACCTCTGGAGGCTGGGAGGAGGCGGCCAAGGTGCAGCCATAGTCTGGCAGTGGAATGGGCTTAAAGGAAAATGAGTGTACTTCCCTGCAAAATTTTATTGTGAGAAAACATCTAGAACGGGTAGTGACTTCAGTTTCATTTAAACAAATTGCAGAAACTCATTTCCAACAAAAGAAGTTAGATATCATGCCTCAGAAAACATATTAATTCTCAATTCTCCTTTTCAGTTATTGTGAAGTTCTATTTGCATTTGTGAATATGAAGTGAAAATATAGTAAGAATATACACTATTTTTCATGCCAACATCTGGTATTTTTACTGTGGAGAAGACAAAAACCCTCATATGTAAAGCATTGCATATATATTTTTTTTTAATTTATACTGTTTTGCATAACTGATTTCTAATATCTCCTTTGTTTTAACAAACCTGTGTTTCAGATAACCATACTTTTGGAGTGCCACAATAATACATATTATTGTACAGTTAATGCATATTTGAATCTTTCAAGAGACATTTAACAAGTTTCTTTTCATATAACAATTTAAAATTATCTGGATGAGCCATTTTTATTTACACATATTAGACGAGGTTTGAATTGTTTCTTCTAATCGTTTTTTCTCACGTGTCTCTTGAGGGAGTTGCAATTTAAAACATCTAGAACACTAATATTGTCATGTTGCTCTTCACACGTTTCAATATTTTGAAATAGTTCTCAGTGAGCAAAATTACACCAGACCTGCTGATTTTAGAAGCCTTAACACTTGGACAGCAAAATCCTTGTTCAACCCTATCCCCTCCAGTAGATGTCATCGTGGCAATGGAGAATACTGCTGGGGATACTGGGAATGAGATCTCCTTTGCCAAGATAGGAAGAAAGCTTTGCAGTAATAGACTTTGTTTCTGTCAAAACAAGGTAATTCTCTCAATGCTTTGCATTTATGGAGAGCTTTTCTTTTCTCCAATGCTTTGAAAAACGTGATGACTAGTACAACACAGGACTGTGGTCCATGGCAGTGGTGCCTATATGCTCTGAAGATGGTCATAAGTATAGATATATATGGGCAGAAATGCACGTGCAATACTCAGTTTGTCGATTCTTTGATTTTGGGGTTTTTTTCCTCAACTATACAGTTTCTTGTGTATGATGCCCCTTGCTCAAAGCCATCACATCCTTTCTGTTCTACTTCCCCCCTCCCTGCCCTAATCCTCTTTAGAAATAATTTCTCCAAAGGAAAATCCAAATCCTCCCATTTCATTTTTACCACGAGTAAATCTCTCCACACCCATCAGCACCTGAGCTGCTGGGTGTCCAGCCAGTTTTAAGGTTCGTAGCTGCCTGAGTGTGTCATTGAGCAGTGAGTAAATCCTCAGTCCTGTATTATTACTAGGTATGGTTTTAATCTCTCAAACAGAGAACAAATCCCCAGAAAAGCCAAGAGACAAGTCAGGCACTGGCAGTTTTACATGCACAAGGGCTGCAACATACACATCTATATAATTTGAAAAACATATTGAAAACATACTGAATTATTGAAAATATGTTTAGCTATAGTTCAATAGCTGATCTGAGTTTCTCAGAAAGGTCATGAAGTTCAGGATTGGGAAAAAATATCAGACACCTTTCTCCACCTTGGAAATCCAAACAGTTTTGATCGAACATGTGATATGTATTTAGTGAGTGTTGTCCCTTTTTAACTTTAGCCAGTGCTATGTCTGTGTTCTTCATGACAGACTGACAATATGTAAGATGTCGTCAGATAAAATAGAACACAAGCTGAGCTGAGGGAAGCAAGCTGCTGAGCTGAAATGTGACTTTCTAAAAATCAACAGGGTGCAGCTATATCAAATAATAAGTACGCAATTTGAATGTTCTCTTTTGTCTAGATAATAGCCCTATGAATAATAAGTTTTTATTTTTTTAAAATGGCAGGGTTTGGGGAAGCAGATAGCAAGAAAGCAGAGCACTAATGGCCTGATTAACTTAAGAGTCTGCTTCTCCTCCCTAGTCCAGTCTTTGAGACTGAAGCAAGTCTCTGCGACCAACATAAATTCTAGGGGAAATGGCCAGATAATTAGAACAAATTTGTGACCTCTCAACACTAAGAGGAAAGCAATTCTTATTGGCAAGATTTTTGTCATTGTTCACATTCTTTAAAAAATGTTGGCTGGAATTTTGTCCTTGACCAAGTGGAAAGGCTCTCTGCTGGCAGGAAAACAATGTATTTAATAAAAACAAAGCAACTGATGCTTTTGACAGAACAAGAACAGACATCTCTCTGGCTATTCTGAGTAAGCAAAAATAGCAGAAAAGCCCCATAAAGTTCTATTAAAATAAACGGGGTAATGAAAGGGTTGCAAAGAACGCACTTGTTTATAAGTTACCACCTCATCTGGGCACTGTCAAAGAACATGGGAAAAAAAGTATGTCCTTTATCCTCAGGAAATGCAGGGTGTTATATTATCAAAGTCAACAATGAAAGCAAACTGTAAAAAAATCCTACAGTAGCATTTTAAGAACTGTGAAGATACAGCTATTAACTATAGAAGCAGGAGACAAACTTAGCTATAATCTATCAGAAAAAGTAACAAAGATAACTACCTAGCTCATGTTCACTTTGGATTTTACTTCAAATATGTGAGATTTTTGTTACATATATTGTCCTATTTAAGAATAGTTATGTTCCCATTAGCAGTGTTCCCATACTTTTTCTAAAAGCATTTCATAGCACTGTAATTTAATTTCGCTTAAGTCTTAAAATATTCAGTCTCTAACTCATTGCTTTGAGAGGAGAGAATAAGCATCAGAGATAAAAGCCCAGAAGCTTGGAAAAGTAATCATGAAGAGACATCACTCAGTTCTCTGTATCTGTCTTAAAGCAGGGTCAAATATGCTTAAACTCTTCTTAAAAACCTGATCTGATGGTAATTCCACATTTTTCTCCAGGGATCTGCAGCTGGAGTGCTATCAGTACAGTTAGAGCAGGCCTATAAGAAATATGGAGACAAACTTTTTACTAAGGCCTGCAGTGATAGGGCAAAGCATAATGGTTTACGGTAAAAGAGTGTGATTGAGACTAGATACAAGGAAGAAATTGCTTATAATGAGGGTGGTTAAGCACTGGAACTGATTGCCCAGAGAGGTGGTGGACATCCCATCCCTGGAAACATTCCTGAAAACCTTTAAAGGTCCCTTCCAACCCAAATTGTTCTATGATTCTATGATTTCCTAATGCCAGCCTTCTGTCTCCCTTGCAGCTTAGCTTGTAATTTGTCATCCTATCTGCTTTAAAATAAACATTAATCTCTCTCAGGATTATGAAACTCAGTAATGTCATTGAAGCCTTAACTTTTCCTGAGGGAATTGCTGGAAATGTGAGTCTCTAAGCCAGTGCTGGTTCTTGTACGCTGGAAGAGCTACAGCTGACAGCAGGATGCAGCCATGGCAGTGGAGTCGGGTCAGACCAAAAAGATGTTTCTGTACAGACACACTGATGCTGTTTTTCAGGGCTGCTTCCACAGTTCTGTGTGGAGCCAACCATAGTACATGTGCTGAGGACTTCCTAACACTGGCTAGGTGCCTGGATGTCCAGGCTGCATCTCTGGGTTAGCAGGGGACACATGAACTTTGTAGGCTTGGCTCTAGCACCCTGACTTTGGGGCTGACGGGGTTACATCAGAAGGGAGAGCTTCCCATATAAAAATGTATGCATGCTTTTCTAGCTCTTGGGATTCAACAGCAAAGCTGACAAGCGTGACCCAAGAGTACGCAGTAGTGAAATGTCAGCTGGTAGCTCTGAGCACAACCACAGCCCCTCCATGAGCTCACCACGCGCCGAGGGAGGAAGTGGTGAGCGCAGCCGGGCAGCCTCGCACACGGCCAGCATCGCTCCGGCCCGGGGCGCTGCCCAGCGGGACGCGGCTTCTCCCGGGCCCCTCGGGAGGCAGGCTGGGACACGGCTCGGCTGGCTCACCGCGAAACATCCCATGACGGTAAGTTTCTCACGAAAGGAATATGCAGCTCCCGGGCTGGCCAGGGTGTCTGACGGCCCTTGTAAACCGAGCTGTTAATTTTCTATAGTCCAGCAGCAAGACAATAAATACACACGTTCAGAATACTGCCAACATGCCCAGGCACACAGAGGGTGGGAGTGGAATTTTCTGCAGGAGTAACAATTAGCAAGCATCTGAAGAACCATGAAAACTTAAAAATACTTGGATTGCTTTGCAACATTTTTCCTCTTTCACTTTCACGGCATCCTCATCAGCCCTTCCTGTTCCTCCTTGTGTACACAGCGAGGAGAAGCCCCCAGTCAGGCACTACAAACAGTTGTGGTTAGGGAGAGGAAACCCAGCTCGGCCGTGATAATTAAGATGGCTGTGATACTTTAATTGAGCTGCTAATACCAAGGCAGAGGAGTTGCATAGAAGGCCTGTGGGTAGCACCTTTTCTTTCAGTACTTTGCTGAGCAGGAAGGACTGTAATTCTGCATGGGGAGTGTGCCACAGGACTTGCAGGAGATGCTCTGCTGTACTGGATCCTTATCTCTTCCTTCTAGCTTCCCCCTCCCAAATACAGCCTCTCCTGCTGTCAATTCTGTCATGATGCTGTATGTTTGACTGTACTTCTCATAACAGCAACCTCCACGTTGTTCCTCTCTTCCCCTCCCTTACTTTGAGGGCTCATTTCTAAGATTTTGGACTACGCAGTCTTTGATGCAATGCTTGTGTCTTTCCACTCAATTAATCTTGTGAACTGCTGTGCTTACAAACCTACATGCATGCTTTTAACCTCTGCTTTTTAAGTGTGAGGAAGAAAAAGTAATGGATATCCTAGCTCTTGTGTAGTGAGGATAGTTGATATATTATTTATGTTTATGATGATTTGGTTGCTATGTTTTTTAAATATTGCGTTATGTTAGTGGTGCAGTAAGAAAAAGCATTTTCTGTTATCAAATCCTTATAGTAGTTTCCCCTTAAAATTTAATAAAAATCAGAATCTATTATCTTGTATTTTCAGGTAAGCATCATCCCTTAGTGCAAAATATTGATGTGGAACATACTGTTTGGATAACTGGCCTTCAACAGCAAGTCAGACGCAGTTTTAAATTTGAGTTATGTGAATTTAAACTTTTGGAAAGCCTTTGCAGAGTACAATAAATTAACTATTTTGTTTTGAATTCTACTGTAGTGGTTTTGTAATAAATATTTCTTTGCAATATTAGCAAATCAAGCCATAGTAGCATTGTGCCCGTGTGTAAGCTTTGTCATGGAAAGCAAAGTAAGGAGAGCTCCAGGTTGCCAGGAGAACTCCTGGCTAGTACGAAGTGTGAGATAAAAGCTATCTTTATTTAGAATATATAAAACTTACCATAAATCGTGAAGTAAAGGATACTTCTATATAGTTCTATGCTTACATATGTTTTTTATTTTTAATTTGAAGTTCTAGTAAAAGGACTTTATTCAATCAATTGACCAACAAAATGCTTATAGAATCTTTCCTCTTGAACAGCTTCCTTTAAAATGTTTTGTGACAATATTAGAAATGTGAGACTGTGAGCTATTCAGTGTTTCAAAGTCAAACAGATGTTAGTGATTTTTCACTTTCTGGAAAATTCTGGTAAAGAGCTTTCTGCTAGAGTAATTTTCTGTCAAAACATGTATTTGATAAAATGTAACATTTTGTAGGAAGATATTGATTTCTTTTATGTTTTCAAAAGAAAGATATCAAAATATTTTATTTATGGTTGAAACAAGAATATAAAGAAGAAAACCATAAGTCAAAACTGAACATCTGACACTGTCAAAATATCATAGTTGTTTCAGAGGTCCTAAAATAAAAATTGCAGAATTTGTGGTTTTTTACAGAAAGTGCTGTCATCTTATTTCTATTAGAAAGGAAATTTCAGAATATCTGTTCTGTATCTTCCTAGGTCAGCATGATTTTCTTACATTTTTCTCCCTGACTTTTTACATGCTTTGGTTACTGAAACTGTTTTCATGGAGAATGTCAGACCAGGAGTCTCCAGAGCCTTCTGCATTTGATACAAAGCTCTTGGACTTCTGCTGATCTGAAGAAATGCTTCCTTGTAGAGCCAATTAGGGGAGCTAATCAAAGGCTCTGTAGGAGCGCAATGTGAGTTCTGCCCATTTTTGAAAATCTTAGCTGAATTTCTAATCAAGAGTACAGGCTGCTCTTAATTCTGCAGCGAGTGTTGCTCCATCCTAATCAAAATAGAAGGGCTGCTCCACAATGGTGCTCCCATCCATGGAGCAGCACGTGCTGTTACTGTGGTCACAGCCAGCCTGGCCTGGGCTGGCACTGGGACAGAGGACCAAGAAATTGTACCTTCTGGAATTCTGTCTCTCTCCCTAAACATGCCCTTCTTGGTGTCTCGTAGGCTACAGATTTGGCTTAAGATCAGATGACTGGAAATAACGGCTATTTTTTTCCCATGGTCCAGATGCATTATCTTTTAAAACTGGTCTCTGTGTTGAATTGAGCTTTAAGAACATGGTCATATGACAGAGATTAAGGTTGTTAAGTATTTATTTATCAAGGATTTCTATTTTTAAAGAAGCTTACAACTCCATTATATATCTAAATATAAGAACATGTAATGAATAGGCAGAGATTGAAAATTATGAAGCAGGCAGAAGCTCTAGGTTCCAAATTATATTTCTGAGAAATGAGAATGTTTTATGAAGTCTGTAGAGATCTTCCTGGAAATACTGTTTGTGAAACAGCACTGAGCAGTCCTGACTGCAGTGAAAGTGGAACAAAAGTTCTGATTCTCTGTGGCCCTCCTCTGAGAGGGCAGTTTGAAATGGATTGCTAATGGCAGAAAAACTCTGCCCTAAACATAAGACTAAACTGCAGTAAGTGATGTGTACATCTCTGCACAAAAATCTAAACACATTAAAAACAAAATTTATTGCATACTTTTTTGTGCATCTAAAATATTTAATGCTAATGTGCTAAGAATGCCTGAAACACTAAAATAATACAGGAGTTAAAAAAAAAAAAATCTGTGGAAGTAATATAAGCTGAACTATTTTCTTTTGATAATGTGACCTGACATTGAAGAACAGTTATCTGCTGCACGAGAATAATTTGCCTGCCTTTTGTTTGCAGATGATTCATTACTTTTGGTAATCATTACAATTATAACACATTAATAACAGTAAAATTAATAACTAATGATAGTAATGATTTCAGTACCTCTGTTTGCAATTACCAGGGTCACTTAGTATGTCACAAGCTACATCAGTACCCAGTCTGCCTCCTGACACTGGGTCTGAGCATGCAGGCTAATAAACTCCTCCTGCACTGCTGTGTCTTTGCTTCCATTTGTTGTTCTTTGGTCCATGCTGCTCTCAGAACTGCAGAACTGAGCAGTAAACCAGCTCAGGGGACAGAATCATGTTTTAAAACGTGGATTTTTCTACTTGGTTCTCTTCAGACTGAACTGACTTGGCCTTTTTTTAACTGTCAGGTCACAAAAACCAGGAGGGTCTCAGGAACAGATACAGGCAGCAGGTGGGAAAGACACTGTGATGGAAGATGTGTATGCCTGCAATGTTGTTGGCAGAAATAGTGGTGGGAATGCAGAAAAAGTCAGTCAGGTAAAGAGCTTTAAAAAACCAAAACCCCCAAACTGTTAAGTATCCTGGCTGTGATACAGATGTATATTCTTTCAAAGATAAAAGTTTATTATCTCCCTTTAAAAGTTCCATTTAGTTGTTCCTAAGATTATGGCATTTAATTGTTTCTCTTCATCTTAGAGAAATAACAAAGCTTTTTAAAACCTTTGTTGGAACTAATATCTATCTTTTCAGGCAAACAGACCTATTTTATCCAGTGTCATAGAAACTGATGACAGAATTAATTTAGACCATAACACAGTGGGAGTATTTTAAAGACAAATGGCTTAGTAAGACATTTGTATTCTAAAAGCAATTTTTATGTATTATGGTTTATATTATAAAAGGTCCTTGAAAATAGCACATATTTTATTGTCAGTAAATTAATATACTATATACCTATGGAAATGAATGGTACAATACTACAAGTCTAGAAACAGCTCAGATGGAATGATACTGATGTCCATATGCAGGATGGCCAAGAAAAACTTACAGAAGTGCATTGAACCTGGTATTTTCTCAAGTTCAAGGCTCCAGAGAAGTCAGTAAACTTGTGTGTCAACACACTATCTACCCGTACAGAGTAACTGAGGAAATGAACATGGGCAAGGCATAGAAGACCATGGCTTTTAAATGAGTAATCATATGGGACAGCAATTTGTGACAGTGTTGGTGGTGTTAATTCAGGCTCTCTCATTACATGATATTTGACACAGACCAAATCTCAGCCTCCTTGCCTTGATTGCACTACACAGCAACTAGATTACTGATTAATTTAATCTTTATTAATCCAGAAGATTACCAGAAGTGCGTGCTTCTGAGGAATAAAACTTACATCCTGAAAGCATACTTAGAAAGAAACTCTGGTGGTAACAAAAAAACATAAAAATCAAAAGTAGCTATTTGTGGGGCACGCAGTTTTATTTCAAGATTGTTCTTCAGAGCAGTCCAAGGATGAAGTCAGTAGGAAAAAAAAATGGGGAAAAAAAAAATAGTACTTGTAATTGAAAATGCCTTGGAGCACTGTGGAATGAGACTTGCCCACAATTGCTTCACTTGAGGAAGGCTGACAAGAATCTCATATCTAAATAATGATTAAGACATGCCTGATGAAAATTAAGAGGCATTCAATTCTGTGGCATTCCCATCAGGGTGCCTGGAAGCATCTCCTGCGGAGCTGTCAGCCGTTACCTTCGTTGGGCTGGGGCACAGTCAGATGTGACTCTGCCTCCCCCTGCTCCTGCCTCCAGCTCTGTTTTTATTTCCAAGCGACAGGCCGGGGGGAATGTGTGATTTGGGACAGCGGTAGCACACACGCAGCTCTGGTGCCGCTCTCTCGAACCCATCCCAAGCGCTGCCGCCCGTTCTGTTCCGAGCGCCCGCTGCCACCCGCGCTCGCAGGGCACTTTCGGGAGCGGGCGCTGCCCCGGAGGGCGCATCTCCCCGCCGGGCACGACCCTGCCCAGCGCTCCGGACTCCACCTCAGCTTCCCCCAGGACCACGCTCCCGACCCAGCCGCGGCGGGGAGGCAATGCCTTGCCCCCCTCTTCCGTGCCCGCCCCCCCGGGCGCCCTCACAGCGCGCCCACCGCTCCCGCCCGGCCCCGCCGCCGCCCACCCTCGGAGCGGGCCGGCCCCGCCCATCGGGGGAGCGGGGC
>VZTF01005662.1:1723597-1791354 GCA_013397755.1 Cnemophilus loriae
GCCGCGTCTGGCCGCCCGCTCGCCGCGCAGCGCCCGCGCCCCGTCCGGCTCCGGCAGGGCACAGCGGGCAAGCGGCGGCATCGCCGGGGCATCTGGGGGCCGGGGGGGCAGCGGCGCCTCGTGCCGCCGGGAGAAGGCGGCCGGGGCTGCGGGAGAGACAAAGGAGCTGCTCCCGCGGTGTCCCCGGAGCAGGGCAGGCAGCGCGGTGCCTGGCAGCGGGCTTCCCGGCGCCACTGCGGACCTTCGTGGGGTGCTTCGGGGCATAGTTTGGCGGCGTGCTGTGAAATGCCTTCGTTCTGACCCGTCCTGTGGGTGCGTTCGGTGTTGTCGCTGGCGCGGTGAGTTGCGTGCCCGCCGCGGGGATGCGGGAGGTGGCAGCAACAGTTAGAACCGCGGAGTTGGCGGCTCCCGAGCGGGCAGCGCCGCAGGCTGCAGGGCTTGTGCTTCCGCGGGCATCGTGGTTTAACTTGGAGCGCGTTAAATTGAAGTGACCTTCCGTGCTTTGTGTTTCAGGGGTAACGATGAAAGCAGAGATATTGCCCTGGGCTTGTCTTGTCCCGTGTAATCCCGACAGCCATCACGTTTGTTTGCCGTCCAGTTGAATTCCGGCTCTCTGCCGAAAAAGCTCCCGAGCCTTAGGTTCACAGGGAAAAGATTTGTGTGCTTGAGGATTATGAAGTCCTGCTATTATCGACCTTTCCGAAGTTTTAACGTACACTGCCAGTGTGTGAGGAGATGACTGTAGAAGAACAAAATATGCAAGTTTCTGTTACATGATTGGTGTTAGGGTCGTTAGCTGCGAATTCAGATTTAGTGACTTTTTTTTTTAAGGCAGCTTGAGCAGATTGCACTGCAGAGAGGCAAAAAGCAGTATTATGGAGCAAAGCGTAGAGTGACATTGATGACTGCATTTCATGGCATCTAAAAGTTTTTCCCTCCAATAATGGACTTACATGCTGCAGTGGTTTTTCAGAAGTTTGTGCTTTCTACAGTGTTATAGAAAGGTTTGGGTTAGAAGGGACCTTAAAGATTATATAGTTTCACCCCCCAATGGTGTCTTGGTTTTGTTCTCTCCACCTTTCAAGAAGTTCTTTTATGTTACAAAAAGTAAGTAGTGTTGTATAATGTGGTGAAATTAATTTGCAATCTCTTGTAGTTTCATCAGTGAAATAGTTTTGGTAAAAGTAATATACTTTGAAGTTGAATTTTAGCTCCTTCTGGCAGTGTTTTTGGATACATTTTTTCCTCCAGAGTAGGGAAAAGAAATGAAAACGCTAATTTTGAAATACAAAACCCATCTGCTTCTCTTCTGTGATAATCTCTTTGTGAGGCAAGGCACTTCTAGTAGGCCTTTTATCAGAGAGATGATAAATTTTGAGGAAGTTCGGTACTACTTGGGATGATTTATTAACTGTAACAATTCACTTCCTTGCAGCCGTGAGCTGTTTTAAAGGGACATGTTAAATTTCATCAGAAAGCCTCTTCCAGGGAAAAAGGCTGTCAGGGGCAGAATCATGTTGAAATTCTGCTGTAGTCTCCTGAATGGGTGGGTTCGCTTTCACTCGCGAGAATCCATGGGAGACATGTTCTCAGGCATAGCTGGGTAGTCAAGTCACTTGCATTCTAATTTTGTGAGGACTTGTGTCACCAGCATGTGTGTGAGATATTGCAAGGCTGGGCACTATGAGTGGTGTGTGTCATCTGTGTTTTACTTAGCACAGTGGGGCTGGCTCTAAGCTGGGAGACGAGCCCATTTGCTGATGCATGTGACTAGGTCAAACCTAATAGTAAGTCACTGAGTTAGTCTCGTTCATAGTACACGTTCCTCTAAAACCCTTGAACCTTCCTCACATTCACATCAGGAAACTGATTTTCATTACAGCCTACCCTTGAGGTACATATTAGGTTGTCTTCTTAACCTGTGACTGACTTTAATGCATGCAATGTGAAAATCACCTTGTTCATTCTGGAGGTTTAAATTGTTAGTTATAAAATGTTGGCTAATGTCTGGTTATTTCAATTAGAAAATAAACAAATGTTTCATGGCCTGCTGTGACACTCTGTTTTTTCAGGTTGTATGGAAAATGCATAGTTTGTGAAATCTGCATGATTTCTTAGAGGAAAGTCACAGTTCCCAGGCTTTCCTTTGGGACTAAGAGCTTATGGAGTATTTGAGGCTTTCAGATGAAACTTTCATGAGGCATAAATGTTTACGTTGATGAGAATATTAAAATGTGGTAGCTCCTTGGCTCTTAACAAAGATCACCTGTGCACTCAGCAAACATACGAAGCCTCCATCGGGAAGAGCTTAGACTTAAATCTGTTAGGTGAATCGCCAGGTCAGGTTTCATTCCCAGCCTTTCCCTTTGACAAATGCGCTGTCTGCATAACCTGGCACGCTTCCTCTCTCACAAATGGAAGACTGGGTACAAAGCTTATGCTTAGGTCTCCCATAGGACTGAGTGGGTAGTTTTGTTAGCAGAAGTGGAGGTTACACCTGTGAATTACTGCACTCGCGTGCCTTACTTCCAGTGTTACCGAGCAGGCAGTCTTCCAAGAGCAAGATGCATGAAATTTAAGCAGGAGATCTGATCTTGCTGTATAGGAAATGAGAAGCCTGACAGTGTGACCTTCCCTGCCTGCACACTCTGTTTTCTTTGAAGTTAAGAGAACTAGAGTCCAAATCTTGTACACTTTGGAAAAACTGAAGACTGCCCATCTGTAATTATCTTCTGAGATTAAATAGTTTGACTGGAGTGACTCTGTCTAATCTCTGAGACTTCCATGGGATTATGGAAATACGGCATGCAGTTTGTATGCAGTGTCTTTCAGTGTGTTACTGTGTACTACTTGGTAGGATGTACTTGAAAGAGTTTATTGGTTTTCTGGAATCCTATAGTTTCCCTGCTTAGGAGAATTACAGCTTTTGTTTTGTTAGTGCTGTTCTGTTTAATTATGCACGTATATTAAAAAAAAAAAGACCACTTAAATTAGAATTGTAGGCATGAGAGCTTTTCTTTAAATCTGTGTTTTCTTTCTGTTCTAGGAAAAATAGCCCTTTTGGCTTTTGCTGTCCTCAGTTGCTGGAATTGAAATGGTGACATATGAAATGCACATTTGGAAGTGGAGAATGTGTTGGAATTAAAGCATTTTTTTATTAGCATCAGTTATTTAGAAACTTAAATTGGATTAGTTTATTTGAAATGCTTTGTGAGATAATCTTGGAAGGCAGCAACAAGGTGTCAGGATAAGGACAGAAATCTGTGTCAGTGTTGTTGAGGATAAGGGGTACTAAAATGTGAAAATGTTTTTAATGTGTAGCAACTGCATGTTGCTGCTAGGCTGTGTTTAAAGCTGCTGCTCAAGCTCTGCATGCCATTAAAATTTTTATTTCCTGCAATGGCCAGACTCTTTACTCTATGATGTGTAAGTGTATGCACACACTTTTTAGATGAAGTACTTCTGCGTGAACTTGAGATTTTCTCTATAAATAACTTGACACTTGAATTATTTAAAGTTATTTGAAAACATTTGAAACTTAAAAAGTTTTCTGCAAGGGTGACAGGTGAAATGCTTCTGCATTTGTTCTTTCTGTAAATCAGATTTTTACCAGAATTTGTGTTGGAACTTTGCTAGCATGAAAACTCTTTATTAGATACAGGATTAGATTAGATTAGATACAGGAAAAAAAAAACCAACAAAACACCAAAACCAACATCTGAAAGATGTAACAATTGTAGTAGTTTTCACTTTATAGCATTTCTAAATTAGTGCTGGATCTGAAGTATTTTCTTGTACTTCTGGTGAAACTGTTTTGAAGCCTTCGCCCTAATCAGGACCATGTTCAAGAGGAGCAGAATAAAAATAGCATCTTGGCTGAGTCTGTGAGGGCAACTGTTATTTATGGCAATTTCTTTAGTCACATCCCGACATGAACTTAAATGCTTTGCTAACAACTGGAAAGACAGTGAATGAAAAGAAGCCAGTATAACTTAGAGCCAAGTGAGTCCTGACATTGTCTGAATGTGACCCTATTTTGTCTTGTAGTGCCAGAAAGTGGAGGATGTTGGTGTAGTTGTTCGTGTGATGCATTAAGGGTTCTGTTTATAAGGCTTGAAGTGTAACTTCTAAATGGTGTACAAATGTAAAACAGATGGGTTCAGTAAACAATTGGAGCATTATTTATTAGAACTGGAATCAATGAAGGACATGGAATTTGGACAGATATTTAATTATCATCACTCTTGTATATGGAGAATGCCATGGAAAGTGAGGGCGTGCAGGAAATGTTTCTTAATTTATAAATGACCAGCAGTGCTGAATAATCACCAGATTGTTGAGATGAAGACTTGGAAATTGGTTCTCTCTTCAAAACAAATGTATGTTTTTGTTTTTTCCATCTCTAACATCTGATGATATGAAATGCCGTGTAGCAACCAAAGCATAGTGAAAAAATTTAGGTAAAATTAATACTAGTAAAACATGCCTATTGCTGATGCAAAAGTTGCTAAGTATCTGTCTTCCATCCTGATTGACACAAGAGCTCCCATTCTAAACTTTGTGGGGGAAAAAAAAAAGTATATTTAGGGCACTTTTGATAGCTATTAAAGACAGATTTCTTAGGCTGTCTTATCTCTTACCTGTACATTTTGTTACTTTCCTCCGTTTGGAAGCTAACCTTTATTTAAAAATAGCATAGCATGCTCTGAAGCTGCACTGGGTACTAATTAACACACTTCGGTGCTTAAAGCCATGCTGTCTCCTAAGGTTTCCTTCTGTTTGCACTGGATAAATATTTATGCTTAAGCAAGGCATTAATTTCAACCTGACGAATTGTGCATACAACTTTAATATTTTGCTAATACTAAACACTGTGATTCGCTCCTTTTGCTATATTTTATTGCAGTTCTTTGCAGTTCTTTTTTTTAGAAAGGGGGGAAAATCCTGTTACACTTAAAATATGTGGTAGAGAATTATATCTATTACTCAACAATTAAGCTGTCTAGTAGTCTGAGTATTGTACAGGAGCTAGCGCTGGATAATACAAGGTCTCCATGAGCATCTGGTTAATGGACAAGGCTGTACTATGTCTTTGTGATTTGTTTGCAAGTAGTTGAATCCTGTAGTAAAAGCGAAATAAATAAGTAAAAGCAATTGTTCTCTATTCTTAATTCCTTTCAATCCTTTAATGCTATTTGCTGTATTAAAGGAGATGACTGGAATATGTGTAAAAGTGTTAAGTTGACCTAGTAAATTTTTAAAAATTGCATTGACAGGTTTTTAACACCAGCCACCTTCTCTGTCAGTTAGGATACTGTGAATATTTTCAGTCTACTGTGTAAAACATGTCAGGTATGCTACAGTAACATCTCTACCTGAGGAAGTAAACTAAAGGATCTTCAGGTATAAAAATGAATTTTTTTCAGCTGTTTAATACTCCTTTGTAGTATTTGCTGGCTGAAGGAAATGGTGTTTCTTCCAGATTTGAGGTAGGTTGAGTGCACCATCATGTCTTTTGTGTTAGGCTGATGAAGGGGAGAAAAGTGTGATCAAAGTGTGGGAAGGAGCAGTATTGGGGAGTTCCTTAGCTCTTGGTACTTTGTGCTATAGCAACAATTTTATGTTCCTTACGGTCAATTTAGACTCGATTTGCCAGTGAAATGCTGAATATTATCCTAAGATTAGTGGTTAGTAGCACATCTGGTTAAACCAATTACTATATACTCAGTTAAAAGAATATATTTCTAATTGACTTTCTTTAGGCTGTGCCAAAATACCTGCCTGCTTCATGTCACATGCTGCAGACGTGCTACTGTTTTTACTCAGTTACAGCTTTTAGGCTCAGTAAGCTGCAGTCTTTCCGCTCACATCTCTCACGTTCCTAATTATATTGACTCCGTATGTCAGGTCTAGAAAGACTAATAGGCTCCTGCATTTTTTCCCTTCTTTGAACTAAATTCCCAGTGCAGCAGCCAGAGGAGCAGGTGAGAGGCTTTTGACAGTAATTCTGCACATCTGCTTACACGTGCATCTCTAGCTTTGTGAGTGCTGGTATAATATTTACCAGTTTCTGCCTGTCTTAAGAGAATGTGATTTATCTTTAATTGTAAAGCTGAGGGAAAAAATTTGAGTTTCTATACCCCCCTCGCTGTTTTCTCGGCAGCTTTATATGTCAGTACTGTAAATGAGGGGTATTTTCGCAACAGTCGTGTTGTGATGAGACACTTCAGACAATCAAATTTGTTCTGTTACTCAGTGAAACACAACAAAGGAAACATCTGTTTTGTGAAGTCTGTAATGATACAGCTTGAAGTAACAGGATTCTGTTGTCTCAGCTGGAATTGGTTGAAGTCTTGTTGAATTTTCAGTAATGTGTACAAATATAGCAGAACTACTCTTCCAGCACTTCTGCATCATGCTGGGGATTGGCTGAGTAAATTTGCAGTCTCTGCTACTTTTTATTCTTTTGCTGCCTTACTTTGGTATATGTATTTTCAATATCATTCTCTGTGTTCTTAGGCTAAAATTTAAGAGTATCTGAAACATAAGCATTTGCATTGGTTACCACGGGTTTTTACTAGAATGGAATGGTTATTTGTGCGATGATATTTTCTCCCAGACTGTTACTGGCAAACTGTAGCTGCACAGGGAAAAATGATACTGATTTTCCACCCAAAACAACATAATCAGATCTCTAAAGTGTGCAGTTCCCTTGCATACATAATGCACACATTCATTCATTCATTCCTTAAGGATGTAATGGAAATCTTTGGTTCATTCCTATTTTAGTGGTATTTGTAAGTGGCTTAGAGGTTTTTTCTTGTTTTGGTAAAGAAGTGGATGCTAGTCGACTAACACTCACAAAGCCACAGCAATCCAGTGAAACAGTGGCAGGGACTACCTTAACCATTTACAGCTGCTTCTTGGTGTGGTACAATGAAAGTCCTGTATAAATTCAGTGGGAGGAGTATGATGTGTATACACTTGATGTCAAGAGAAGAAGGAGCACCTAGATGAAGGTTCTGCTTGTACAGTAAATAGAGGAACTGACAAAAGTGAGAATAGGAAGTTAACCAAGTGATGAAACAGGACTCAAGTGATGCCACACTTACCCTTGAAGAAGTTCCTTAAATGTGTCTATTGATGTTAAATGACAGATGTGTGATCTTTTTGTTTTGTGCAATTAACCCCCACCCCTCAAATGTCATATTGTTTGAAAAGTGGCCATTCACTTAGATTATCTTTGGTTTTTTCCTCCAATGTGATGGAGGTTGCTTTGCTCTTGGTTCATTGCAACACTTCTTTCATATGCTTATGACAGCTTGTACGAGCAGAACATGGTGTGTCCAAGGGTTGTTAGGCTGTATCGATGTCCTTCCGCTCTGGTTCGTCCGAGTCCACTCTGCGTATGACCAATTTCCGTGTATTGGCACAACTGTGTCTGCCATTCAAGTGACTTCTCAGTTGCTGTTCGTAAGCACAATACACTAAATCGTTCCCAACTTCACAGACTTGAGATTATTATAGAAATAAATTTTGACCACTTTGTAGTTAGGCTACAGAAATATTTGCCTGGCTCTAAATCATCAATTCTGTAATGAGCCAGGACTCTGAATTGATGGCTGATTATAGAAGCACCACTCACTTCTTCTAGAACTACTAGACATGTAGGTCTCAAGGAATGCTCTTCAAAATTGGGCCTGTCCTGAACAGAAGACATTGTGTGATATAATGAGAATGCAAATAAAAGGAACAGGAAAAGAAAATTAATGTATGCTCTGTTATTTTTAATCTTAAACTGTTTTCTGCTGCTCAGGTGATAACAATATAAATCCCTTAGAAACTTTCTGTTGTTGTGACTTTGGAATAATGGCAGATTATTTGGTAATACCAATTACCCTGGAAGTCTGAACTCAAATAAAGAGTTGTTCCAGAACCTGTGTAATTTGATTTTTATTAGCTTTCACTTTCTTGGAATAATTAATATTCTGAGCTTTAGATGCTTTCATGAAATGGGAACTTTTTATTTTAAAAGCTTTTTCATCTAACATTAATTCAATCTAAATTAATACATCTCTTCACGTAAGACAATTATAATCCTTTTCTGCTTTGACACTATTATGCTTTTGGGATTTGACTTTTTTTTTAAAATTATAATGCAGAGCAAGATGTACAGGGTAGTAAATTGTCTTAAGACTTTGAGTTGCATGTATTTTGTCTGTACTACAGCGTTTATATGTGATAATAGAGCATTTAATGTGTTGGATGTATCTTCTGAATGAGACAAAAGCGTGAGTCCTGCTCTTAAAAATTTTAGTTGAGAAGTCATGTTTTTCCGTAGCTTGTAAAGTATGTAGAAACCCACAAAATTGTTGCTCTGAAATGTTTTTCAAATGAATGTGTCCAGTCTTGTGAGTGTATGGAGCCGGGCAGTTGTGGGGGTGGGAGAAAGTGAAGGGATGAGGAAGAGTAAGAGAACTGTCATGAAGAGATAAACCATGTTTTTCCTGAAACTGTTTAACACAGCTAAATACATGCATGACATGCATATATCGATGGATCATTTTAATTCTGTAATTTAACAGGGAGCAGTTATTGACCACTAAAACTAAGTCCTAAGGTTATTTGCAGTATTGATGCACCCCTCTTTTGTAAAATGTACTTTTGCATAGTTTTTTTTTCCTGTGAAAATGAGCTACTAAAACACGTGTCAATAGACTACCATAAACTTTTTTGCTGTAAAATCTGGAGTGTATTCCTGATAGCAAGGTTCTTGCTTTTCTTTCATGATCTTTGAGGAAATGGTAGAATGGTATACTGGAGATAATATTTTGCAGATGGAAAGCTATCAGGAATGCTAATGCTGCTGCATTGTTAGGGTTAGGGTGATGGGATGTATCATAGCACTTACTTAAAATAAAGGTGCTGGAGTCAAAATCAAACCTTTCCATTGCAGTTGTATTTGATCATGTCTGATCTTATGCTATGTTGTAGATCTACCCTGGGTAGCCCAGTCCGGTGACACAACCGATCCAGAGAAGCCAATGGGAGCCCCGGGGAGAGTTCTCTTTTCTTTATGGAGGGCTGGGTGCCCTGGAATGAGTTTGGCCTAAAAGAGGGGCCTGCGTTTTACCGGATAAGGCTGTCCTGGCACAGGAACGGTATTCCCCAATTTAGTGTTCCCACTGAAACCTTCCAAACCACAACTTCTTGCCACTCAGTCTCCCTTTCCCCCGCTCCCTCCCCTGCATAGGGATGGAGAGGAGAATTAGGGGCACGAAAAGTAAAGATTACAGGTTGATGTAAGAACAATTTACTGGAAATGGCAATGGGCAAACAGTAACAGCTACGCTATCAATAACAAAGTGTAAAAAATAGGCAGACGGTTCACACATGATTGCTCACCATGCAGAACTGGCTACCCTGATGCTTCTCCTGGCAATGGTGAGGTGGTACAGAATAGCCTCTGGATCCTGGCCATGCCTTTCCTAGCTACTGCAAAAATTAACCCTGTCCTGACCTGAACCTGACATAAGTCATTTCTGAAGCACCTGTGACTTTTGCAGCCCAATTCTCAGTTTGTGGAGCTCCTCACATTTTTTGGAGACAGAAGGAAGATTCGGTTGAAATGAAGTCCCAAGAGCTGCTACAAAATTTCTTCCTTGTGTGGCTTGTGTAGTATCTTCTAAAGTCAGTGTCTGCCTTGCAGGTAGACATCTCTGCTTTCTGGATTGAATGAAGTGCAGATATCTAGAGCAAGGTTGGAAATAGGCAGAGTCTCCTAAAATCTCATTCTCAGCCAGCAGAGTTGGGGAGTTTTGGTCAAAAGTCTTGCATTCTTAATGTTGCTGCTAAAAAGTAGGTGAAGAGTCTCTCAAACTCCTGTCCTGCTTCGTGGACTGTGTCTTTTTCCTTCTGATAGGTCACTGCTAAACTACTTGCCAGATGAATGCTTCTGGACTTGTACTAGCTGAAACTATGTGCTGTAATGGTTGAAGACATTGAAATTGTGTCTTTTACAGTCAATGCTCAGAGATGAAGTACAGTCCCTGCTTTTTAGTCATACTCAAGCTATGGTGCAGCATCTGCCTGTGCATGCTTTACGCTGAGTGTCTTTCAGCAGCTGAATTACCCAACACCTTTCTTTTCATGTGTGACTGAATGTTCTGAACAAACTCTTAACATGAGATGACTTGCAATTTTCACTTAGAAAACAAAACTTGGTTTTTAAAATTAGCTTGCAGCAAATAGACTTCACAAATAGATTAAGTGAATAACTGCCTGTAAAGGTAATACTGTGGTAGCATTGAAGGTTGAGGAGGCAAGGAGCTACATGTCACGGCATTGCTACCAAAATAATGCTCCATGCTTTTGAAAAGACCATTGGTTGATTCAAGACTTACATGCAGTACTAAAATTAAAGGTGCAACACAATTACTCTCTCCATAGTTTATTATATTTCACTGTTTTAAACTTGCCTTTGGGTTTTGAGAGAGCTTCCTGGCTTCATAGGGATGTAGTGTATTTTGGGCTTAGGGAACTAAGGTACAAAAGAACAGTAAGTTTGTTTGGGGTTCTGTACGGAGTTTTTCTTGTAAGGGGTGAACTTGTCCAGCACTGCTTTCCCTTACAGAAGTGATAAGAGCACTGTATCGTGTACTGTGGAATTGCCAGTTCACTGATGTTCTCAACACGACTTAGAGAAGTCTTGACACACAGAAAACAGACAAGATTTCTAAAGCTTTCTCCTTCATTCGTTTGCTTAAGCTTGTGCTTGTGCTCATTTTAATGTTACTTAATTTAAATTCTATTTCTTTATGATGCATATAGTTATTATCTTGATTTTTCTTTGTATATGTTGAGCAGTTAACTATATTAATCCAGAATACATAAGGACTTAATTAAGATGAAATTTTTCAATTGTGTGTTTTATTCTGTCTAAGACTATGCTGTTTATATATCTGTTCTTTCTTAAAGAGTCAGTAAGATGTAAACAGTAATGTTTGCATGAAATAAAAGAGGAAGCAAATATATTTTAGCTGCTAAGAAAAACTGCTTTGAAAGTAATAGCTCTTACTTTATTTCCCTATAATGAAACTATTGATGTATTACAGATGATAGAAAAGCTAATATTTGAGGATATACTCCAGATGAAATAGCTTGAAAAAGAAGGGATTCTGCGTGCTAGAGAATGGGGTGTAACTGGAGTAAGTTGACTTACAGGTGGTCAGTTTTGACTGACTGTGGTTATCAATATGCAGATGTACTTAGAGTGTGCTTTTGCAGTAGGCAACAGGGAAGAAATAGTAAAGCAGGATTAAAAAAGGCAGCAAGGAGGAAGTAGTAAAGGAAGATGAAAAAATAAAATTCAAGCTGTGGATGTTATTTCCTCTTCATTTTGGCACTGTGCTGTTACCCTTTGTCCTGCTTAAACAATATAGATCTGATTTACTGTGGCTTATATAAATTCAAGTGAATATATCAGTGATTGTAGTCTCATATCTCTATCCTGGTGACTTGGCTGGCATGAGTCATTTGGTTGTCTTGGGAGAGATTTCCCCTTAGTAGTAAAGGGTAAGTACAAGGTTAGTTGAGTACAAATGTGTTTTGTAATTGATTGCTAATCTGAAATTGAGCAAATAAATTTGCCAGGAGTCAAAGATCAGGATTAAAATCGTCAAAAGCCTGTGCTGTTAGGAGTCTTACCTTCCGCTTGAGACTTTTTAGAAAGCTTTCATCATGAATGTTTTGGGTCATGTGTGCCAATGTGGCTATTTACCAGAGATGTAAATGGCCTTGTGGTCTCATGACCTCAACCATAGGTGGTTTGTTGCTTTTTATTTTTTTCCCCCCTCTTGACAGAATTGAAAGGTTGTAGAAGACTGAGTTATAGTTTGATACATCAAGTATTTGATGCTTTTTACAGCCCAGAATCCTCCACACAGTATTCTGTGGTATTGGATACTTTGCACAAGAAACAACTGCGTTTAAGACAGTTATTTATAGTTTCTATATTGTCTAGTTGATGTATGGTTGCTTTCTATAGACTTATTTTTTTCCTTAATTGCTGGCATCAAAACGGAATTGAAGTCTGTCATCTGTGGCTGAATATTAATAGATCTATTGTTTTAAAAAAATTGTAATGGATGTCATTCAGGAGGACTTTTTCATTTGGGCAAATATCTATTACTTTGTCATATTCCAGGTGTAAATTGTTTGGGAAGCATATATGGACAGGATCAGGAAATCTTATTTAAATCTATATCATGGAAGAGTCCATTGACTACTGACTCTTTAAGGCCGATGTTCCATATTGTGATATAAAGTGTAAGCTCTAGAGAAGAGCTTCTATCTAAGGTTGCTTCTGTCACTGACAGAGGGGAGGGGAAAATGGGAAGCAAAACTGAATAACGCCCTTGGCAAGATGAAATTAAAATTGACTGCAGTTTCAGTTCCTAAGGTTCAGTAATCTTTACAAACCACTGGAAACAAATGTTCAGAACAGTCATCTTTGTGTGTTCACTACTGCATTGTGCAGAAGACTGCAGAATGGCCGTAGTGAATCAGACAAGAATTTCTGAAACTTTATTGTCTAACAGTGGCTGTTAACAGAGGCCGAGGAAGGAACTGAAAGAAAACTGGAAGAGTGTGCTGGGGGAGCAACCTTTGACTCCAGCTTTCTGAATTAGAAGTGCTTATATATTTAGTGGCTCTGGGTAGATTCTTCCATGCATATGTCCAGGTGGGGTTTTTTCTGTGCATTTATGTAAAGTTCATGTACCCAGACCTCAATGCATACTTCCTTCCTACATTGTTTTTGGTAACTCCTGTTTGTTTTGATCCTGTCACCTCTAGTGTCACCTAAAACTTGTTATTTCTGTTGTTAGAACATGCTGAATAACCATCTCTTATTTTAGGAATTTGCTTGAGCCTAAGTCGGTGATGCTTGGTGCACCATAGATGCGTTGTTTTAAACTGAAGATGACAATTATCAGAGAATATTTGATACTGAGTCTTTGAGCACTGTTTGCAGTTGTATATTTGAATAGAGCATGTGACTGTTTCAGGCTTAGCACAATGGGGTTTTTGTTTCTTTGTGGAAGTTTGAAAAACATCAAGAAGTCATACTTGGCCTTTGTGGTTTCTGAAACCTGTCAGAGTGACTTTTGGAGTCCACAGTACCATCTGTTTCTTTTCTCAAGAGACTTCAAGTGTTTTGCTGCCCGTTATTGCACCTACAAATATCTGAACAGAACAGCTTGACCACATTCAAAATTGTATAGAAAATGAACAGATCACTGTATGACTAAAATGAGTTGTACATCAGGAAAATACATTCTCTTCTTTGGCATTTGAATCAAGAATACACTTGCCTGAGTGCTCTTTCCTGTTCTGTGGCTTACCAAGGATTGTGTCTTTGTCTCTGAAACAAGAGGGAGAGACAAGGGTTCAGCAATGTGAAATTTAAGTGTAGACTATAGTCCTTAAGTGAACTTGATGAATCAAGTAGAGCTGACTCAAAGGTTTTTAATACTACTTGTACCACTTCAAAAGGTGAGAAAAGTTGAGTCCTGTTTGGCCCATCCCTAATTCTGTGTGCAAGCTACTATAGAACAGAAGATGAACATTTACTAGGGGCTTGATCTCTTATGAGTCTGATGCATCCTGATGGCATGCTCACAAGTTTACTTTGTTCCTGTTCTGGGATGAGTTGACAGATTTGGCTGATGGTTCATAAATAGCTTAACTTTCTGCTCCATGTTTCACTTAAGCTAATATTTCTTTTTTTTAATATTTTTTTTTTCTAGCAAGTAATACAGGCTTCCAAGCAGATACTTTACTGATTAGGTAAAGATGCAGTATATGCTCTCTTTCCTCTTTCAGCTATTCCCAGAGGATGGGGCTTGAGCAGTTTTTTGGCTCCTGGTTTTGTTTATTCCAGCTCTGTGACTTTGCCTAGCAAATATCTAATCCTGTGGTTTCAGAAGGTCAGTTCTACAGAACTCAAGCATTCATTCTTTATCCAAGTCCAGCCTCCTTGTACTTAATCCAGATTTCATTTACACACATGCATTCTGTGGATGAATTCTGCAGATGTTGGGTAGCTGTAAAGAGCAAGAAAGCCACCTATTGTGAGAATTTCTTTTTAAAGAAAAACCTGTGCATATGTTGTCTGTGATTTCATGCAAAGACGTAATTTGATATTGTTCTATGAAAGTCTTGAGCGACAGGTATGAAAATCCAAAGCCATTTAAGTAGATGGATGCATGAGTAAGTTTGCCGGAGAACGTGTCTTAATTTGTCTTGGCTGCCCATCCACCTACTCAGTGCCTAGTAACTTTTTCTCCCTACTCTATTAAAAACAGGAAATCCAGTAAGTCCCTGATGTATTTGTGCTGTAATGGGTGAGGGGGGAAAAATTACCTTCTTAGGGGCTTTGTAGAAGTCTCTTCTAAATGAGACTTGCTTTTGTCAGGTAAGTTTCCTTGGTATCTTATTCAAGTTGTACCACTCACCTTGAAACAAAACAAAAATTGGTATCTCCAAAGGAAGGACCCTTACATTATTGTATTAGAATAGAGCAAGACAAATTAACAGCTCTCAGAGGCTGCTTAGGACTTGGGAACTTGTTAATCGTTATTTATTATAAATCCTATCTTTGGGTGCTAGTCCAAGTTGAGAGTCTTGTGGAAAACAGTCCAAAGTACATTTAACTCACAAGGTACAAGCATACAGGTTATATTAGCCATATAAATATAAGCAATTAGCCGTGTGTTAGCTAGACTGCATAAGCTATGCCTGCTTTCATGAGGCAAATGTGAAGATAAGACCTGCAATGAAAGAGTATCACCTACAGTGGCTTTACTTCATGTGTGAGATAAGCCGAGAATATATATGTGTCTAATAAAAAATCAGCAGAGCTGAACCACCTGGCCGTTACTGAGCTGCATCACAAGTAGTTTTGTGGTATTTAAATAATTGGGACTTCTTGCTCTTTCCTATAACAGTCTCCATCAGGACATCCAAATGAACAAGGAGCATGGGGACATTTGAAGCTGCTCATTACGCTTAGTCAAAGTATTGTTTGGTTTGTGGTGACAAAAGTTGTTTTAAATGAAATTCTTAAACTCCACAATCTGAAATCTTTGCAGGGACTTAGTAGGAAGAGACCAAGGAAAAATACTCATTTAAAGAGAATTACATGCTGATGTGCCTTAAAACAAGACTTCTTTGGGAAAAATGCTGTGTAGTGTTTGCTGTGTTATTTGAATTTTCATTACAGTTTTGGTATTTATAAAGTACATTCTTAATACAATTTTACTTTTTTTTTTTTAATCCCCAAAGTAGCAGGTATTATCCACTTCATGTTGCTTTAATTCTATAGTGACTGGGACATCTCATGCTTATGGTGGCCTATACTTGCAGTTATATCCACTGAAACAAAGCTGTAATTAAGGCATGCTTTTTTAATCCTCCAGGTCTTTTTTTTTCTGTAAAATGTTAACAGATGCTATGAATTAAGCCTTATTTTGGTCCACTTAGTGTTAAAAATCCCATTTTAGAGTTACTTCTTGTAAACTTTTTGTGGGCTTCAGCAAAGAGTTGTGTTGTTAACTGAAATTTGTTAATCCTTCTTTCGGAACAGTCTTGGGTTTTCCAGCTCTGTCCAGATATTGTGCTGGTCCAAGTTGATCTGTTATTTAACTAGGGCAAAATGAGGCAATCCTCAGTAAAGCAGTTGGTTGTCTGCCTGTTTAAATAGATCTCAAACAGCTGATACATGGAATTAAGGCTTTTTTTTTCCTTCTGGGAGACATCAATTGAACACATAATCTTTGTCTTCATGGAAAATAATTGTAAAGTTAAGAGTTCTTATTTATGGTACTCAAATGTGTATTGATGTGGTTTAAGCAGATATATATGTATATATATACATATATATATATGATTTTTTAAAGCATGAAGGTAAAATAAGGACAGTCTATCTCCTGTATGTTTCAACTGCCTTAACGCTCAATGGAATGCCTCCGCTACTTTAAAAATAAGTTTTAAAAGATCTGATCAGCAAAGAATTTTTCCTATTTCTTTTTTATAGATGTCATTTCAAAAGTTCATGCTTTTGCAAAAAAAGAAGTCATCTTTAAATACTTAGTCATAAAATTAGTCATAAAAACTTGAAGTATTATTCCAATGGATAATGCCAGCCAAGGATGCTCTTACTGTTTTTACTGGTCAAGTGAAACCTCTGTTCTCTGGGAACCTTTAATCTGAAAATAATGCTTGTTGGATCACTAGAGAAGGATGAGAAAAAGATGGATCTCTTGGATAAACGTAGTATCAACTATGGCCTTGGTGTATCCAAGACTCCTCGTGGCTCTTTTAAATAATGGGATTTTTGCTTTGAACAATCAACACTAGGACAGGTATTTGTGCTATTAATGGGGCTCAGTAGGGAGTGGTTACTATTGTCAGCTGTGCTGAAGCATGAGATGCTGCAAAAGCCTTTCTCCACCTTCATAGGAATGAAAGCAGGGCTAGTAGATGGTGGGATTCTGTAGGAACTGGCAAGCAACCCCAACTGGTTGTTTCAATAATTGTAGTAGGACTAGCCTTTGTGTTTGTTAGCACACGGCATTATCCTTAAAAGCCTCACTTCACAGCAAGCTCTCACACACAATCTGTGCTGAGTATTCAGAGGCTGCTCCTCTGTACTTTCATTGTTACAGCTTCAGAGACTGTCAGTGCTGATCAGAAACACTTGGTATTTAGCTGGATGAATATTCTTCATGGCAATCCTTCCCATTTCTTTGTTGATAGAGGATGACAGAATGGATGAGGTTTGAATGGATCTTTGGGGATCGTGAAGTCCAACCTCCTTTGCTCAAAGTAGTGAAAATTGAAACAGGTGTGTGGCTGCTCAGCATCTTATCAAACTGGGTTTTCAGTGTCTCTGGGGATGGACTCTCCTCAGCCACTCCGGCACTTGATGCAATTTTCTGCCTTCTCAGATCCAGGGTGCTTGGGGGCTGCTCTTGCTGGTAACAACAGAAGCAAAGCTGGCAGCGAGTACCTTGGCCTTTTCTGTATCTTCTCTCAGCAGATCCCCTGCTAATTCAGTCACAGAGCCCTAGTTTTCCTGTTGCTGCTGCTATTTTTGCAAAAGCCCATGAACCATTCTAGAACGGTCTTGATCCTCCTTCTTGCTTTGATCCTTCTTATTGGGATTCTGTGATCTACTTTGTCATGGTCATTGCAGCTGTGTCTGCCCTGACCTTGACATCACTGGCCAGTTTTTCCATGTTTGTAGTTACGATGTTTAGCAGAGGGCTTACCTTTGGCTCCTCAGTCCCCTGTTTTAGCAAGTGATAATCAATGTACTCCAAAAACCACCTGAGTTGCTTGTTCCCTCTTCTGTTTCCCCTCCAAGAGGTAAGAGGGGAGTTCATGTTCCATGTGAGGAACATCCAGGTGCCTTTTAATGCGAGGCTTCTTCAGCTGTGTGAAGAGGGCTTCCTGTGTTTTGTCTTGCTCAGCTGATGGGTAGCAAACACCTGCCATAATGTCACCCATGTTCTGCCATCTCATCTCTGACCCATAAGCTCCCAGCTGTCTCGTTGTCCACAGCCAGGCCGAGCTCCATATGTACCCTGCTGCTCTCCCAAATAAAGGACAGCTTTCCTCCCTCACAATCCCTAGAGGGCCCTTATCCAGCCATGGCAGTAGTCTGCTCTCCAAAAATTAAATGCTTACGCTTCCTTGGTCCTTCCCTGTTGTCCTTTCATCCTCCCAAGGCACTATTCTTGTAAGCTTTGTGCAGACTTGTGTATCTTTCTAGGGCTGTGAGAGGACATTGCCGCAGCTGGCTCCCCATGATTTCACCTGTACTGGTCTATTATTTAATGATCGTGCAAGTGAGGGGAGGGGGGCACAGAAGTCTCTGGTTGCCTTATGTTGTTATTATTGTGTATTAAAATGTTTCTTAAAATGAAATTGCTGGACAGCCTGTTCAATTTTATTCCTTTTGCCGTTCATTTCTGAATAGCAGTTTCCTCACAACCCTGTCTTTGCACTGAAAGATCTTGGTCACTACTTAAAGCCTTATTTAAGTCTGGACTTTCCCCACTCACCTTGCTTTGGGGGTTATAGTGAGCTCTTGCTATTATCATATCTGGTTCTTCTCCCTTTAGGCTTCTTAAAATATACTGTATATAGTCTGTATATGCTCTATTACAGTCTGGATTTCAGAACAAAATATTTGTATTTGTGTTATAAAAGGCAATTCTTACCTCCCATCTTTTCCTTGCTTGTCATTCGTGGACAAGCCCATACTTAGATGTCAGTACTTCAAAACTAATTTTAAACTAGCAGAGTAAGACTTGATGGGATATCTCCCATGATTGAATGTTTCACCAAGACAGTGTTAATTTTTTCCTCAGATGAGTATTTCATTTTGTCAGTGGTTGAAATCCACGGGCACAATTTGGATAAGCTGACAGCATGTTCTTTTAACTTTTGGTAGTTTTTTGTCTTAATGATATATTGGTCTTTTGTGTCAGAATTAGCTGCTCCAAGGGACAGTTGTTTTTAAGTGGTTTCTCAAAATTGAAGAGAAATCAGAAATTAATTTCAGAAGCCACTCTGCTTCTCCTGTGTTCAAGTCCTACTGCTGTTGACCTTTCTCTGTCTGAGATTGGGCAGAATGTTGGGCTGGGGAGTCTGTCTTAGGCTCCATGCTGAGGCAGCAGGCTCATTGTCTTGCAGTTGCCATGGTGGGGGAGGACTGAAAGGTTTTCCATCCGCCTTTATTTCAGTGACCTTTTCCAAGTTGGGAATAGCAGTTGACTAGGAAAAACCTAAACAGTCGTTTCTCTTCAGTGAGTCCATACAGTTTCCTCTCGAGATTTGTAAGCTGAAAAATAAATTGAAATTGAGGAGGTAATAGTTTCTGTTTTCAGAATGCCATTTCTGAAAATCTTTGGCTTACTGAGCTTCCCACGCAATACATAGTTGGAATTTATTAAACTGCTGTATGTGAAGACTCCTGTGTTTAATGCTTCCAGCAGCGTGCATAAGTGAGGTACAATGAAAGTTCAAAGTAATGTCAGCATGTGAAATGTTAACAAGTAAAAGCATGATAAGATTCTTTAAATATTCCCAGAGACTTAATTTTCATTGTCTGATTAATGCAGTGACTGGAGTATTCACAAACTGTTTGCTTATTCTTCCAGGCTGAAGGTTTTGAAGCAGATGTTGGAAGATGTTAGCTGTGGATACTGGGGTTGTGGAGGAGTGGTTATCAGAGTTCAAGGTAATACACTTTTGGATATTTAGCCAGGAGTGTTTGAATCACTGCTGGTGAAGTACGCAGGAATGCTTGCATGGTGTAGAAAATGAAAAATAGTAACCTTGGGTTTTGTTGAGATCATGTGATAAATACAAATATCTACTTGAAAGGATTTTTTTTTCCTTGCCTCTTTGGCATGACATACTTCCTGGCAGAGAGCAGTGAAAATGTGTATCATAGATGAATGAGTTTATTGGTTTGAGTACCAGACTTGACTGTAGGTTTTGCTCCTGGTCTGCTTAGATACACTAGAAATATGTTTTCCTGTCTGTAGAGTGAAGTCCTTTGAAGAACTGGAGATAAGCACTGTAAGACTTATGTATGTTTAAATGTACATCTTCTGAAGGGTTGAAAAAAAGATTAGATTTTTACCTTTTTAAGTATTGGCAGAAAATATGTTTAGAGAAGAGCTGGAATTTGCATCAGTTGGAATTTGTGTTTTTCCAGAGTAATACTGTATCTGGTAATGATGTTCACTACCTGTGTACAGTTGGTCTTGACAACTCCTTGAAGTATGGATCTGAAAACTGTAAAAGTTTCACAGGACTGACATCTCACAGTGAAATTTCAGTGGGGGTTGCATTTTGTAACTTGTTTTTTAATCAATTTCCCATCCACTGTTGTTACATTCTGTATGAAACTGCACAATGATAGAGTGCATTGTGTCTTTTGGCAACGGTCTGAAAATGTGAGGATTTCTTTGTGAAACAAGGTTTAGTTTACTATAAACTCTGATAAATAGTAACTTGTAATGGAAAATTGTTGCTGAAATAGTGTTATATTTTAATGATAGAAATTGCTTATAATATTTTTATTTCAGACGCTGCCAGAAGCATCCATATCCAGCTATGCTACCAGCTTGAAAGACAAGACTGCTTTGATTTCGTCTCTTTACAAAGTGATTCAGGAGCCACAGAGTGAAGTGAGTATTTTGGATCTCTCACCCAAAGTGTCTGACATAACACTGGCAGAATGAAACCAAGACCTTGCATTCTAGTTAACTGATGAAGAGTCTCCTTCAAAAAGTTTGTTCTTAGCGATGACATACTATCATGGAAAAAAAAAATTGTAAGTTTTGTAACCTACTGATTATAGCTAAGCTTGTAGGTCACATTCATGGGCTTCAGGACTTGGATATAGAATTGAGAAATGCATTAAGGAATTTAAAAGATGTTTGTGTCTGACAGAATTTTTTCTGTAATTATCACTTGAATGTGGGTCTCTAGGTGTCAGAAGATTGTCTATTATAATGCAAGAGAATAAAGTTAGGTAAGCCATCCTTTTTAAATTGTTGCTTAGGTTTTAGGCTTTTTGTTGTTTGCAATACATATGATATAAAGACATGGATTTATACAGTGGATGTACCCTTATTGAAATGCTGGCAAAATATGAAAAAAGTTGTGGGGAGAGGGGGCAGGTTTTCTCAGAACCTGTACCAAGAAGGTTCCGTATCCCATGACTGCCCATGTTTTAAAATGTCCAGGTATGTTCAGAACATCCTGAGCGAGGTTTAGGTGTGTGTTGTTAACTGCTTTCTACAGCCCAGAAATCCTTCTGTGCATTATTTCAAAAATGCACCAAATCCTTAATTCTTCTTCTGAAAAGACCCAGAAATAAGGCATCTTTCCAAAGTTTGAGATTATGCCAGTACTAAAGGTCAGAGGATAAAATGCTCTCAGTGTATAAGGTTTTAGAGAGAATGCTGATAGTGAAACTCCCAGGTTGTCTAGCAGAGAACAAATGTAATTTTAATTTGCTGCTCAGAAAGGCATTCTGAGTCATTCCAACTACTGAGTCAAGCCTGTCTGGTCTTCAGAATGTGTATCAAAATGTAAATTAATCTGATGAGTCTCTCTGTTGATAGCCTAATTAACAATTTCATACGTTCTTTGATTTCTTACTAGTTCTGGCTATCACTAGATTTCTCAGGGGCCTTAGTAGCAGGGTTCTGCTGCTAATTCTGCTTGAAAAGGTTGTTGGGATGATTCCAGGGGCAAGGTATTGAAGATTTCCCTGTTAGTGAGACTTTGAATTGAAATGAAAAGCCAGTGCTGACACTGAGTGTTGTGCTGCCTTGGGAAAAAGTCCTAAAATCTTTCTTGGACTGTTCTCCAAGTAGCCATCGCTATGTGGAAGAGGCTACTTGGAGCTTTCTACTTTGTGAAAATAATTACAAACTAGCAGTTAAAAAGAAGAGTAATAACTTTTAACTGCTATTTGAGATCTGTTAGCTGCGTTGTGTAATGCCAGTTTGCTGTACTGTGTAGGGTGTGTGCTGTCCTCTCTTATCTCACAGGTGTAATGCAAAGGGGAAGGATCAATGCGTGAACACTGCAAATACTGCTGAGTTTAAAAATGGACAAACAACCCTATCTGTACACTTTTGACTATATGTACTTATAATAATTATCAGTACTGTAAAATTGTGATTAATCTTGTTTTGCGGGATGTGTTCGTTTTTTTAAGCATTTGAAAAGTCATCGTGTATTTGCACCCACAACTGCATTTTCCTGCTGGTTCATGTTTGCTTTTCATATGGATTGTTTTGGTTTGCTTTTCCAAAAAATTAATTACACATTTGTAAGATAAATGAACTACTTGTTAAACATCCACTTCATAGTAGCTGTGTTAGTAAAGACTTTATTAGCTACTTTTGAGGTTCCTGGGCCACTGCTAGGTGAAAAATGTCGTTCAGTGAAAGCAAAGACTTCAGAAGATGTGAAGATTTAAAGGACTTATAGTTGACTAAAGACTCCCAACAGTAAAAAATAATTAAATAAATATGTGATGAGTTTTTTTTCAAAGATTGAAGATTTTTTGCTCTTTACTTAAAACACTCTTGCTGTCTTTTTAGATAGGAGCCATGCAGGCATTTGCATTAGGAAATAGCACGTGTTTGGAGTGTCTAACACACTTGGGTGCAGCTTAAAAGGAAGAGGTATGAAATTGCTTGGACGTTCTTCTGTTCCAGCACTAAAAAATGTCTCAGTCTAGACACCTTTTAGAACTGTTTAGTTCAAAATGGTATCTTGAAACACCAACAGTCATTAGTGCGTTTTGATATTAGGTTGTAGCATGTGGTGACATTTTGAGGAAGAAAATCTGGTTTTGTACCGATTACGCATTTAAATGTGCTGATACAAAGCTGTCTCGAGTGAGATAACGATGTAAACATGGATACCTGTCACAGCTATTTATGTGCCTTTTAAAGTTCAAGCCCATCATTCAGATCTGATACTTCATTATGGGAAGGATGCAAATTGTGCGAAAATTCAGTCAGCAGAACTGAAGATGGAACACAGTTCTGCTGGTTAAGCTTTCTAGAAGGATCCTTGCTGTGCTGCTCTTAAAACTGGTGACTAGTTTAGCTTGGTGTGGCTTTTTTACCTTTACTGTAGGTTTTTCAGAGATGATTTTTCCAAAGTGAAGCTATATCTCTCAGAAGCTAAAAGTTCCTCTTTTTTAGAATGGATCAGATTGTCCCAGATTACTTCTTAAAAAAGAACTCAAATCTGTTAAGATCTTTCAGTTTCAGAAGTAACTTTGAGAGGTGAGAAATGTTGACTTGACTTCTTTTCATGTTCAGGAGGAAAAGTTTAGGAAATCAAGCAGGTATTTTTCTAGCATGGTCTCCCTGGTGATTTTCCCTCCTTTGCTTCAATAAAGGGATGAATATAGAATTGGCTTTCCTATTTTTCTGAAAACTTCCTCTACTAAAACTAAAGTTGTGACCTAGACAAATACCAGAACTGAATTTAATAGTTCAGCTGGCTTTGAAAGTGCCTGCTGTTTTTGACAATATTTTCTAATTGGAGAAAATAAGGCAATCTCCTAATTTCCATACATTGACACGTGGCGGTTAACACAGTGTTTCATCCTTATAGCAAAGGTAGGTGGTAGCACAAGAAGGCACATTAAATCCAGGAACACAGTGCAGGCTGATAGCTTCATTGTTTTCAAATCTTTTTTTAACTTGATCTAGCTCAGTGTATTACTTCCAGTTCAGTGTTTTACATCCTTTTGTGTCGGCTTAACAAATTTGATTCTAAAATTACTGTTGAGGCTTCCCATTTCTGTCTCAAATGTATAAACACATTGAAGCTTCTAGAAGATTTTAATGAGAGTGGGAAAATAAACGAGTTCTATTGCGTACTAAGTTTTTGTAATACTTGGAATTTAAGTGTTATACAGCTCTTCTCGCTAGGTGGGTAAAGCTTCTAGCAATTTTTGTGTATGCTATTGGAGTTGTAGAATAACAAGACCTTTTGTTCAGGTACTTTTCCTGTATATTAGAGATATTGAGAGGTATGAGGTGTGTGATAACTGTCCTCTATTTGTGCCTTTGAGGCTGTGAGGAAGTGAGCCAAAAAGTAGGCAAAGCAGCCATTGGAATTTTTTGTATTCATGTAGGATGAATGGCTCTACTTTTATCATCTGAAAGTATGTTATAGGAATGAAAGTGTGTAAGGTGACCTGAGCAGTTACTGTATCAGTCACGCCCTAATAACTAAAATGTCATTTTTATCAGTTTACAGTTTTGGCTAAAGGATTGATCCAGACGAAGTTGCAGATTTTTGTAATGTTTTATTCATTCGCGATTGTAACTTGTATTTCAGCTTCTGGAGCCAGTTTGCCACCAGCTCTTCGAGTTCTATCGCAGCGGTGAGGAACAGTTGCTACGGTTTACGCTGCAGTTTCTGCCAGAATTGATGTGGTGCTATCTTGCTGTCTCAGCCAGCAGAGATTTGCAGAGCAGTGGATGCATAGAGGCTCTTCTCCTAGGAGTTTATAACTTGGTTTGTATTTCATGATTTTGTTTCAGAATTGAAATGATGTGACTATTTCAGTCTCAACGCTTCAAATTGGTGTCCGTCAGAAATCTACGACGTGAACTTTCGTTCTTTGGTCAATATCTTTTCTGCTCTTTCTGTAGTTCTTAAGTTTTTTACTACTTACTTCTTGGTTTGGTGATTACACTCACATTCTGCTTGAGAACTTTTTGAGGCACTGCTTTTGAAATTGTTGCCTGTGTTTTCTGGGGTATTTTGACTATCTGGACTAGAACCATGAAAAAATTTACTTTCAACTAATGCTTGACTGTTGAACAGCTTGCTTAGCTTTGAGAAATTAAAGGTCTCCATTTTGAAATAACCTTGACATTTTAAAAATATTTTATATGAAAATATCCTGTTTGTTGCTAAATCTATGCTTTGAAGAACAGAATTAATAAGGAACCCTTAAAAGCACCATATTTTAGTCTTTTTATTGCTATTTTAAAATACTTAGTGTTTTATTATGCCTGTAGGGATTCCTGTCAGTGTAATTTCTTCTGGTTGTTTTAGGAAGGCTTTTTGTGAAGTGAAATAGTGATTAACTTCAAGTCTCCTCAATCTGAAAATCTGGAGAAGGCAGCTGCTATCAGTCTTCTAGAAATAATCACAGGTGTCTTCACCAAGCAAGTGAAAACGTTTTTTTCACTCAGGAGTCTAATTTAAAAGACCTGAGCCATTATGTTCCACTCCTTCTGAGGCGGAGTACCTGCTTCCTGCCCATTGCTGTATGCTTAGTTGTACCTGACAAGAAGAACATTCCTGAAAAGCATTTGGTCTTATATTATGCCTTAAGGCAATTCACTCCTTTATATCCGTGATGAAGTCATATGGTTCATGGATGTGGCTGTAATCACTTGTTTTTCTCTCAGAAGAGATTGCATTTACAGTTAAGCTTGAAACCAGTCTGGTAACATTCTCTCTTAGCTGTGAACAGTTTCTTTCTCAATTAGTAACTTGGCTTTCCATCTCCAGCTGCCTGGGGTCATAAGAATTTCACAACAAGCTTCTCTAGGAAGCTGTAGATCAGCATGACTTTTGGGAACTTTTTTCCCCATTTTGCTTTAAGACGTAAGGAATGCTTATGGTAAAACAGTGCCACAATACTCACACTGACTTCTTCCCTGCTGTTGATGTCATATAAAACTTGTAATTGAAGCAATCAAGATGGTATTGTTCTTTAGTATACAGGTTGAAAAGGTAGTAGGTGACCTGCTTAGATACTTATTTTAACTGACTACTTTGTTTTCAAAAACAAGAGGAAATATGAAGCGTAATATAAATAGTAATTCCTATGTAAATATGTACAGTGGACTCTTGGAAACTTGACATGTTCTGTAGAAGTCCCATGGCTTCTTACTGAAGGAAAATGAAAAGTGAAAAAAATTGCTCAGAATAATTTTCAATTTGCTACGTTGTGAGGGGCATGGAATTATTCTGGCTGAACCTTGAGATCATGAACTGGTTTGTTCTACCTTCAGCTTAGGGACGTACTGTGGTAGTGCATAAAGTTGAAATTTTTTGCTTTCCTAGCTGTGGTTATGAGGTTTTTTTGATACACTTCAGATCTTGAAATGCACTTCTGAAACTTAATTACAAATCTGATTAGAATGAAGAATACAAATATTAGTATTTTTAGAATTTAGAAGTTTGGATGTAGCAGTTTTCTTTCCTTTTCTCCTATGTATTAAGGAACATGTTTTCCACATTGATGCAGGAGTGATATTAAAAATTAAAGTATCAGTGGTTTATGCGGAGAGTGGAGGAGCTGTGCAGCTTTTCAGAAGGAGCGGCTCTGTGTGCCCTTTTGATCCTTTTCAGTCGTCCTTTACCACTTCATATTTTATTTTAAGACAGGAGTTTTAGTAATTACTATGTGAAGTTAGACCTTCAGCCTTCCAAGGCATGGGTGTTAGGACACACTGAAACTTCTCTCTGATTATTACTTCTATATATATGAAGTCAGCTGCTGAAATTTAGAGAAGAGAAAAGTAAATTATAGTGTGTATTGTTTGTTATTGGTCAAGCCTGCTTTGGATCTTTGGAAGTTGTTTTTTTTTTTAAATACTCCAGTGCTCTTCTGTGGTAGAAAACCACATCTTGTTTTGCCTTACCCATTAGACTCCTGTTAACTTACAGGAGCAAGAAGTCTGCCAGCTACTGCTGTGGCAGTGTCTTCCAGGAAATCAGCTTCTCTACAGCTTTGCATCCATGCTTCTTTTAATTCCGTAGAGAGAGTTATCAGACTTGGGATCTGGCAAGTGCTGTGGTCTGCTGCTGTCAAACCATATGAGGCTGCAGTCATTCCAGAGCTGTAATATTTTCAAAACAATTTACTTGTAGAGTGATTACTTGATGGTTAATAGTTTTCAGAACAGAATTATTGATTGTTAACCTTCACAATTAGCAAACAGTGTATAATTAAAAAAAGATAATGCTGTTTAAACATGATGTTTCCTGTTAGTGTTTTTGAAGTGGATTATGTACACAAATGGATGTGTCCATGGCTAAGTTATTTAAAGAGTTTTCATAAACAAACAAAACGTGCTGTGATGGAAAGCAAATAGATAATTTCCAGCTTGCAGCTTGGATTGTTATCCCTATCAGTCCCTGAAGTAGTATTTAACATTTTTGGATGTCTGTTTTCTGTAGTACAGTGTAACCATTGGTATCTTCTGTCTTTTTCAGGAGATAGTTGACAAAGAGGGACATAGCAAAGTGCTGAGTTTCACAATTCCATCTTTGTCCAAACCTTCGGTCTATCATGAAGTAAGTGACACTTACAAAGTGAAGTTGCTGATTGAGAAAGGCAGTATGCTTTGGGGGCCTGTTTGTTAAGAATAAAAGTGAAAAGTAGTTTTAACATGTTGCATGATGACATAGGAGCGTACTTCTCAGATTACTGTGTACTGCTAACTGGTCTCTGAAGCCTCTTGGAGATTGAATAGTCATCATTCCATAATATCCATGCAGCAACTATGTCTTTTTTTTTTTCCTGAAGCCATATAGCTTATGTGATGTAAAGTGACTTCTCAAATCTGACAGCTAAACGGTCAGATAACCTTAAGCCTGTTGAAAATTTATGTATGAACATGGTGATGCTTATTGTTGTGTATTTTCACTTGCATTATAGCAAGATTTGAGGTGGACGTGCTTTGGAATGACCTTTTTTTCCTTTAGCCTTCCAGCATTGGCTCCATGGCTCTCACTGAAGGAGCTTTGTCGCAGCACGGTTTGTCCCGGGTTGTGTACAGTGGACCTCATCCTCAGAGGGAGATGCTGACAGCCCAGAACAGGTGAAATCGTATCATGGGATTTTGCTTGAGAGTCCATAATGGATCTGAGCTTCTAATTTTTAGTGTTGTTGCAGACTGAGGGAGGATAGGTGTATGTTGTGTTTTGTCATGTGCTTTTTTTGTTCCTAAACGCATGTAAATGTAGATGCAGAAAGATCTGCAGGGCATGTTACCACATGTAGAGGCAAAGCTTACTCAGCTGTTGATTTTTATTGAAATGCAATGCCAAATCTGTTCAAATAACTCTTAAAAATTTCCATGTAAATTTGTTTTCTTTAAAAAAATAAAATTGGTAATGGAATTCCAATGTTTCTTTCAAATCCTAGGTTTGAAGTGCTGACTTTCCTTCTGCTCTGTTATAATGCTGCCTTAAGCTACATGCCTGCAATGTCTCTTCAGTCATTGTGTCAAATTTGTTCAAGGTAATTTCTGTAGGTTGTTTATACTTAAAATGGCATTTCTAGCTTGAAAAGCAGTCAGTTTGGCACTTTTTTTATAAAAACAAGCTTTGAATTTCCCCAGGCCGCTTTTAAACTTGACTTCTTTTCATAAGTGTTTACAGCTGCATTATCTGCTTTTAAAGTATCTCTTATATAACTTTGGGTTGAGATCTCAAAATAGAGAAACAGTAACCTGGCTTATATGCAAGTTAAGCTTCTCCCTTAAGAGGAGAAGTCAAAGAGAACTGTTTGTTTTTAATAACAGTAGTTGTAGTTGTGTTAACTAAAGAAAACCAGAAATGTCTTTTAAAGTGTGGCATATTTTGCATTGCAAGTTTGCTAAATGTATTTGGATGCTGTGCAGATTGAAGCTTTCTTGTAATCATAGTAGATGTTGAAACTAGAAATATATCCATTTTTATGGATACATTGAGCATTTCCAAAATCAGCTGTTGCTTCAAAAAACCAAAATAACAATGCCAACCACCTGCTGCCCAATCTCAAAACAAAAAAAAGCTCCCCTCAGCTTTAACTAGTGTCTATTTTTTGTTTAATTTCTTTTTCAAAACAGAAAAACTGATTTGGATTTTCAAAAGGGGGCTTTTTCCCTTATGTTAAGGGAAAAATTAGAATGCTCTCCTTAACCCAGGAAGACCCAAGAGACTGAGAAGTCAGCTGCAGCAACTTTTTTCTAGGATAGTTCCTAGGCTTCTCTCACAACTAAGGCATGATAATGGATGTCTGTAAGATTTCCTTCTCTTCAAAAGAGGCAAGAGACTTTGGAGCACTTGGCAAAATTTACAAGAGTCTTTACAAGATCTTTGTTACATAAACTGCTCTAAAATATGAGGTAAAAAATGCTTAGAAGCTGAGGATTGTGGAAAGGAGACTGATACTGCTTATTCTGCTTGATTAGGTTTTGATTGTACTTGGAATAAATAATTTTTAAAGCATCCAAAAAACCCCCAAGCAAGTTCCCAGTAGATGCAAGCCTTTCTACCTCAAAATGTTGAATGTCTGGATGCTGAATTATTTAATGCTATACAATTTAACTTCTTTCATAGTTCTTCATTCCTGACTGATTTTGTCATTCATGTCACTCTGACAGCATTTTAGGATAGACAGCATGTTAGAATATGGGGAATATGTGTTAGAAGCCCAGAATATTTTTCGGTGTCCTGTTTGTATGTGGTAGAATCTATATTCTGCTATTTGGATATATAGAATAACTCCTTTAATTGGTTTGAGCAATGTGGAATTTAGGGGTTTTTTTTCAAGATCTCCAATGAATGTGTTTTCTTGTAGTAAATCTAATTCAATTTTTATCACTTTCTTCAATTACAAACATGGATTTTAAATGTGAAAATTATGGCATAAAATATTTTGTGCTGATCTCAAGTTGTAAATCCAAATTTTTTGCATCTGGGCAGTTACTAAGTCTCTCTTCATAAGAATGTTATCTTACTTGGATGTCATTCTTGCATTTTTAGAAGTAACTCAGAGCTTCTAAAAACTAATCAGTACTGGTGAAGTGTGGAAAGTATATAAACCACAAAGGTGGTTCTACATGATTTACTAATGACAGATGCATGATTTCTTTAGAATTTGTGTGTGTGGATATCCTCGCCAACAAGTGAGAAAGTACAAGGGAGTCAACAGTAGGATTCCAGTTTCATCTGAATTCATGGTGCAAATGCTAACAGGGATCTATTATGCCTTGTAAGTTTTTCTTTTTTTCTAATATGCAAACAAAATAGAGAAATGCCAGCCTAATTTGTGTACTTGTTCAGACATGCTACCTTGGAGGCATTTCATTTTCCAGTGGGCAGATGTTGTGTCTAGCAATAAGGTCCTTGGGAAGAGACAGTTCTCCAAGTAGTTGGATGAAGTTACATGTGTCATACTGGGGAAAGGAGGCTATAGCAGCACTTGGTAGGTGTAACTGCTGATGGGAAGAAAATACTCTAAAAACCCTTTTCCAGCCATTGTCTGCTGTCCATGTTTTGGCATGGTTAGTTTTGACATCAGTCTAGTTAAGGAAAAGAGGTTATATTTTTTCCCTGCAATGCCAGTGTCATCTACCTTTGATAATGACATTAATGTGCGAAGCTTACTTAGTAGCTGAAAAAATTGGAGACTAGTAATACAGGAATACTCAAAAGGTGGAGTAATATTAAAAAATCCTGTTTGTATTTCAGAATATTTCATGACGAGCTGATCAACAGCTAATATAATTTTTAAACTGCTTGGGGTGGCCAATGAAAATAAAACTTTGTCTCCATAGATGCTACTTCAGAGTTCTCTAAATAGCAGGCTTACTGCTAACAAACACAAGTAGTTCCAATCCTCTAAACTGAACTCTCAAGGAACACCAGAGCTGTGAAGGCTATGTGACCAAGAAGGTTCATCTGTTGACATAGATGCTTATTATTACGTATAATTTTACCTTTGCAGTTATAATGGAGAATGGGATCTGGCTCGTAAAGCTATGGATGACGTTTTGTATAGAGCACAGCTTGAGCTGTATCCAGAACCTCTGCTGGTAGGTATTTTATTTCAGCAGTTTGTTGAGGCGAAGTTTTAGCCTGGGAAATCCTTCCTGTGAACGTGCATGAGACAAGATGGTACCAGGAATCTGAATCTGTGTGTGTGCTTGTGCAAACAGCTCGGTCTGTAAGGGCACACACCTCACAGGGCTTTTCACTGTACTTCGTTGTGGTGTCATGTTTCCAAGTGACCAGGCTGTTTTCAGTAGAACACTTCTAAGTCTTCAGAACTAGGATAATAGTGCAGCAGAACTCTGGAGGAATAGCCACATCTTGAAACTGGAAACTTTGCTTCAAGAAAGTGGCAAGTGTGAGTTCTGAGAGCTAATTGCAGCCAGCCTTCTTTATAGGCCACGCAAAAGGGTGGTGTGCTTTTTGACCGTAAATTGGAGTTGTACACAGTATTCTTCTTGAAATAGTAAGAAACCCCAACAGAATTCTTCTACAATTTGGACCTTCGTGATAAGAACTTAAGTGCATCTTTTCTCTTCTAGGTTGCTAATGCAATAAAAGCTTCACTGCCTCAGGGTGCCATGAAATCTAGTAAAGAAGGTACAAGATGCATTCAGGTTGAAATTACACCTACTTCATCCAGAATATCAAGAAATGCTGTGACTAGCATGTCTATAAGAGGTCATAGATGGAAAAGGCATGGTAAGAAACACATTTTGCAATGAATTCTCAGCTTTTTCCATGTTTTTAAAATAACATTGAGAATTTTATTATTTCACGTATTTATTGCTTATAAGCAAGCAGCAATTTGGAGGTTTTTATTTTCTTGACTGGTGAATGGGAATCTCAACACAATTCAGATGAAGTGTATTCTTTATTTCCTTAACCATGCTAAAAAAAAACGCAGCACACACAAAACCTTTTTGTTAAAGGGAGGTGTACACAATTACTTCTCCCTTAGAAAATGATGTTCCTGCTTTCTTCTGAAAACTAGTTTCTAGTACCTGAAGCAAAGGGTGGGTTGGAGTGGAATGTGTGGCAGGTTGTGGGAGAAATTGTAAATTTGAAGGCTGTACAAACATTAGGATAATTTAGAGTCCAAAGCTGAATCTGTGGTATCTAGCTAAATGACTGTCAGTTGTGTTGTTTTAAATGGTAAATGTTCCATGCATAAATCACTTCGGCTGATCTCCTCAAAATTTTCATTATAAAATCCTAACAAAACTTTTGTTTGTGACTTGGAAAGCCTTTTTAAAATCAGAGTGGATGGGCTCCCATTTTCAAAATTCCTACTAACCTAATTCAGTGCCACACAATTCCTGAGGAAAGAAAGATGTGAAATACATCTTCAGGGTCGGCATGCAGGAAGAATAACAAGGCTTGTGCTTACAGATCCTTGTTTGAATTAAAATGAATACTGGAATTGGTAGAAATTAGATGACAAACCTTGTACCTCCTGACCATTATTCTTTCTCTCTCTCACACAGTGTAAGGGGAAAAATGTATTTGGGGGGTTATTTTTATTTTCAATATAATAAAAATGAGTATAAATGGATTAGGAATTCAGAGGAGACAACTGAGAGGTATTTCGTGTTATACATTACGTGGACTAGAAGATCTGATGAAGCAAATTATCTCTTGAGGAAGCAAGGGCAGCAATTTTCAATCACTACTTATATGTGTAAAATAAAATAGAAGAATCTCAGTGAATCACATTTCCAGCTGAGAAGCATGAGCTTTATTTTCTTTATCTTTTAAAAAATTAATTTTATTATTAAAGTTTTCAGACATTTGATCTTGCCAGCCTTTGCTAGAACTCTAGATTGAAGTCAATTTTGAATAAAGGTTGACTTAACATTGAATCTTCTTGTGGTACTTAACCCTGTAATTTGTTCATTAAAAGCAGTTACTTAGAAGGACTTTTTAAATTCGATTAGTAATGTGAATTTGGACTTCACAGATAGGTACTTTAGAGGTACTAAAGGTGAGGGTGACTTGCAAAATGGATCCATCTGGTCACGAAAGGGTAGTGTTTATGGAGTGAGCTGATACTAGCCACTGCTTAACACCAAATTATTCAGTGCTATTGGATTGGATTGCCTGTAAATTATCACACCTGAAGGGGAGCATTAGCTCTTGTTTGTGGAGGTGTGTGTAGAAGAAATGCTCTGATGGAACAGACTGAGAAGAGCTAACCAGATGTTGGTAAAATGGATAACACAAGAACAAAGACATCAACTAGTGAAGAAGGATAAAAAGTTACTTTTTTCTTCAGTGCAGAAATTGACTTTCATGTAGAACACAAGGTTTAGAAATACTAGTCTTTGAATTCTCTCTGAGGAGAGAATTTTCATACTTTTATTTTAACAGTATTAATTCATGAAATAATTCTAACTTGCAAGAATCTGAAATGAATGCTAATCTTGGGATATAAGCCTGATGCTTTTATGACTAATTAAATATACTAACACAGTTGTGCAGGACATGCAGCTTGAGCTTGTGGAGGTTAAAACTGAGTTACAACTCAATGCCCAACTGAATGGGCAGTTTGCCTGTGCAGTCTGAGGTAAATGATCTAGGCAACCGAAATAATAAGGTAGACTATAATTTTGAATTAAGTCTTAGCAGTTAGTAATCATGAAATGCATTTATCAAGGTAGGTTGTACTACTCAAAGCATTCAGAAATGTGACACCAAATGCATTCTCCTTCAGCTGCTGTGGGTATATTTATGTTAACATTCAAACTGACATAATTATTCACTTTTGTCTCTACACTGTTCAGCGGTGTCCTTGGTTTTCTCTTTTGTTACGTTACTTTGTGCACTGGCTATTAATATCTCTCTCCCAAAGGCTAGACCCCCAGAGCTGTCCAGCTTGAGAACAGTGTTATCTTCACAACTAAGCACTGTGAAGCTAAAGGTTTGGTTTAGGTGTCCTTAAAAGTTGTAAAATAAGGAGGGTGTGTTGCTATAAAGGGCGTGGATTGTGTAGTCTTACCCCTGCCCAAGACTGTATGGTAGACAGTGTTAATGGGAGCTGAGAAACCCAGTATCTCATTTTTTCCATTAGTTTCCTCCTGTAGTCAGTTAAATTCAGAGAAAGGTATATTTCCTTTAGACGTAATTATAATGGGTAAAACTCTTTTAACTTTTTGGGTATTTTTTTCTTCTGTTCATTGTCGTAATGGTTACACAGCTGTGGGAATGCAGTGATGTTGGGTAAAGTGCTGATATCACAGCAGGATGTTACATTTAGAAATGCATACCACCAAATAACAATAACTGGGTATTGCTTTTGTACAGAATCTTTTACCAAAAAAAAAAATCTTCCTCTGTTTTTCTGATTTCTGCTGTGTACTCTGAGTCTTCTTTCTTTGGAGTTAGGTAGTTGGTGCTTTTCTGCCCTTGGTGGGCAAGGGACTGATGGTTAAGCCCTGTTCTGTCCTTTCTTTGGGGCAGCAGGAAGGAGTTTCAAAGATTGCCATAGGAGAGGCACAAGTTCCTCACCCTAGTGAAGTTAGAGCACTGAGGCCAATCAGAGCGTTGGTCTTCTCTCCTCAACAACCTTTCTGGTCCTGTGTTTTCAGGAAAAAAAGGCTATATTTGATGGTGGTATCAGTATCACAAGTGTTTATTTATTATTATTACTATTTTATTTTGCTTGGTGTTACCTTTGCTACTGACAATAGAAGAAAGTGCTGTTAGGAGTCAATGGTTCTATTTTGAGTTTCCTCCCAAAAATCAGGAATTTAGTGGGGAATAGCACCAGTTATTAATGCCATTTCCTTTAGATAGTGCAGCTTGTTAAGTAGATACTTTCATTGGTCATTGATTAGTTAGACTTATGATGGTTAGAATTTTCAGGTAAAATAAGGGGCAGCTCTTACACCAGGGGACACTGATGTCCATGCCCTGCCAGAATAACCTTCTGGCTCAATCGTGATCAATGCAGACAGCACAAATGGTAGTGAAAAGCCCAGTGCTGGAGCCCACCTGACCTAGAAGTACACTGTGCCTGCACAAGAGTCTTCAGTGAGAGGATGGGAGGAAGAGGAGATCCCCTCGAGTTAAAGAGCATTAGAGCTGCCACTGTGAAAAATCATCTCATTGTAAATTCCTCTGGTTTTGGACTTCATACTGTCAGTTCAATGTGCTGCCAGCTTCTGTCATGTGCAGTAGCAGACTGGCAGTATAGTCTGGGTGGTCCTTACTTAATCCTCTGGTCTGAAAGAGCTGCGTTACAAATAAAACAGGGACTCCGTTGAGCTTTATTCTGAGCTGTGCTTTTAGTGCATTTTTAGTCTTGTCAAGTTTCTGTGCCACAGCACTCTTCTCCACTAGTTTTTCTGGGGTATCCGGAAATATCTCTATGGTTGAAAATAGTTTTTTGAAATGAAGGAAGAAAATGGAAGTCAAAGTGTGCTTGGGTTGGCTTAGTTGTTTCACTGTTAGTTTTCAGGCTGACCAAGGTGCGGCATCGTGACATTGTACGTGTAGAATTTCTAGTCTTGAATTATAATATATGAAGTTGATATGCCATTTCATTGTAAAAGTAAGTTTCACTCCAGCATGGTGATACAGAGAATATAGTCAAAAAAGGGAATTATGAACTGTTCTTTGGTTTCTGATAATCTGTTTCATGACCCTCAGAAATTTCAATTTTGAAAGATCAAGCATGGGCCTTTCCAGTATGTGGTGCAGGCAAATAACTGGAATATTGAAGACTGTGATTTTAGAAATAAAGCAAAATTCCATGCTTGCTAATGTTGCTAATTAACAAGAGGTTAATATGTGTACATCTGCTTTAATTTATAGTGCTTAATTCATCTGTATCTATTTGCTTTTGTTTCGTGTTTTGTTTCAGACATCTTTTGTTTTTTTTTTCTTATCCATCTTTAATTCTAGAACAACCAGAGAATGGTAATGATGCTACTGAATTGGGCAACTTTATCATACCTGAGATTAGTGTCACAAGTGTGGCTGGAGAGAGGACCGGGAATGGGGAAAAGAGCAGAGCTCTAGCAGACAATGATGTTCAGCATTTACAGGGAGTACAGGAAACAGCTACAGATCCTAGAACTGACAGCAAAGGCATGCCAGAAATCAGGAGGCAAAAATCTGTAAGAAAAATGATGGAGGATGGAATAAACTCATCTGGCAGAGTGCAGTTTTAGCAGAGCACTTGTAGCTGCACTCTAAGGTACCGCTGTTGATTGAAAGGGTCACTGCTGCATGTTTCAAGAATTAAAGTATGCAGTTAATATATTTGCATGTGTAATAACACAATTGCATGTACTGCACACAGCTTTGTCTGTGCCAAAGACAGTGATGACAAACTTACAAGTAGATGTATTTAATCTGGAGAAAATACACCAAGACTCAACATACCTTTGAGTTTATTAAGCATATTTATTTGAGTTTACAAAGTCCAGTGATCAATGGTATGAAAAATCCATCAAAATGGATGTTAAAAGTATCTTGCTATGTAACTCAGATTTCCCAAATTCTGCCTTTCATGGTGTACTGGAGATCTCATGTTGTGCTTGAGTTTCCAACTCTTACCACCAGACCTGTGATGCAGAAAGTGACCTTTCAGTCCTAAAGCATTCTTGGGTTGCTAAACATGCAGGTGCCATATTGGGTGTCCTGGGGCATTGATCACATACCTCTGTAATTAACAAGCTTTGCCAAATCGTGTAGTGGATCACTTGCTCAAAATAAGATTGACCCTTTTTTTTTGTTCTGTATGGTACTTTCTAATCCCTAAGTTTCTCATTTTCTGCATGAATTAACAAGACTGCATTTCTTTTTTTTTTTTTTTTTCTTCAAAATCACAACAAAATGAGATGGGGGGCATGCTTTTTGATGTAGTTAATGTGGCATTACTTGCTGTAACTCTATATCCTAATGAACCTTAATTCCAAAATGTCATGGAATAGGTAAGTGTTGTCTTCTGTTCTCTGTTCTACTGCTTTATGGCTTCATGCTTATAAATATCAAAATTGAGCAATATGTAAAATTGATGAATGTGAGACGGTCAATTGCTAATTTTTTTATTTCTGTTTCTACCATGCAGATAATTCTGACTTAGCGATTGAAGAAGAACTGATAGAAGTATCTGAAACCGATGAAGGGTTTTACTCTAGGGGTACTTCTGGTACAAGTCAGTCTGCCCTATCTAACAGCAGCACCACGAGCAGCAAGAACCTCTTAGGGAAGAGCCAACGGAGGTCTGGAGGAGGCAAACCTGGAGGAAAAGAAAAAGAAGGGGAAACCTGCAGAGAGCACTTATCACGAAAACAAACTCAGAGAGCCATGAGTGAGAATCTAGAGCTTGTCTCTCTGAAGAGACTGACACTGACAACCAGCCAGTCCCTGCCTAAGCCTGGCAGCCATAGCCTGGCCAGAACGACCACTACTGTGTTTAGTAAATCCTTTGAACAGGTCAGTGGTGTCCCAGTTCCAAATAATCGTGGTGGTGTCTCTGGTACAGAGGCAAACAGGTTTTCAGCTTGCAGTCTTCAGGAGGAAAAATTGATATATGGAACAGAAAGAACAGATCTTCCTATTTTAAGCAAACAACCTAATCAGCAGCGACCTCCTAGTATTAGCATAACTTTGTCAACTGATTGATATTAAATTGGCCAGTATGAAAAATGAATTACTGAGACTTTATCCTGATATTGGTACATTAAGCTCTTAATATGCCATACATTACTTCCTTGAATCTCAAACCCGTAAATTCTTACTTGGCTCATGTTTGACAGTAATAGTGAATAGACAACAGTTTTAATTACTTTGAGTCAACTTCTGATAGCTTTACAGCTTCATGAAAAGTTTATACCTTCACCAGCTGAACAAGCGTTAATTGTTTGGTTGTTACTGACCAAGATGTGTGGCTTCTTACAGATGTACAATGTGGGAACAAATAGAGCGTCTCTCCCAGATTCTGCTTTTTGTCTACCACTTGGCATAGGCAAAACTGCAAATACTTAGATTTTATTTTTTTTTTTTTTGGGAGGAGTCTTGCAGTATTGTCATGCAATTTTGGAAGAGCATTGTAAGAACAAACATTGTCTTACATTAGCCGTGAGAAAGCTGTGCTTACATGTAAGGTTAAACTAGAGGCATCACTTCAGTGTTTGATGTTCTGGTGGCTTTTGTGTTGGTAGTTAGTACATGTTGCAATGTTCATACTTCTTTATGCCTGTATAAGTCTGATTTTAGATGCATTTTGGTTTACCTGTATGTCTTCAAAACTGGGCCTAAAGTAATACAGCAGCGGTGCTTGTGGCTGGGAGTTATTATCAATTGCTATAGTAGTCACTCTGTAGACTTCAAAATTCTGTGACAGACTCTTTCTTTAGGATTCGTAAATGCCAGTTCCAAACTACTCACTGAAAAGTCGGTCATCAGTATATTTATTGTCTCTGGGGAAGAGATGTGCTTATGTACCAATGTTATGTAGAAATACGAGCCCTTTGCACTGAGTCAAGCAAATCAGGAGTGTGAATGTGCTTGACATGAATTTCGTGCTTGAGACTAAGGGAATACTACCAAAGGACATGTACTTTCAGTAAATTGCAAGCACAAAGGGAAACTATAATGTAAATATAACTAGCACTGTAATTCCTAGGGTTTTTTATATCTATTATTTTTCTAGTTTGAAATTCTAAACCAGCAACCTGTTCAAGGTTTTACCTAACCTGTAACCTTCAGTGAGTTTGACAACAACTTTTATAATGTTAAGATTTTAAGTAAAAATGGACATTTAAACTTCTTACGCAGAAGTCTGAAGAAGCAGCAGCTGACAAAACCACTCCAGGAGCAGTTATTAGCTGATGAACAGACAATGTATTATTATGAGTGGAGAAATAGGATGAAGATCTAAGGCATAGGTGCTCCCAGCTGTCCAGATATCTGCAGCTGTTAGTCCATTATTGTCAAGAACATTGTAAAAAAAACAAACACTAAAATTCTGGTAGACTTTCCCATTTGCCTGGAGGTAAGTTTAGATACTTCTTTCTGACTTAAACTGAAGCACAAGTAGCTTGTAAACAGCTAATGTTATTCAGGCTTATAGCAATTAATAAGCTGATTAATTAATGAAAAGAGTAAGTAAGTTGTATAATTGTACTAATAAGACCACAGACTGGATGTGTACATTCCTGAGAATGCCCCAAAGTATGCAGAATAACCCCATTAGTCTGTAGGTGCTCATATTTACCCAAGAGCCTGAGTTTAAAGGAATGTGCCGCAATTTCTCATTCTTCATTTTGTTGTGTGACACTGTGCTGTTCTAGTAATGCAGTACTTCACCTTTTTAGAGTGAAGTATTTTCCTAATTTTACATGAAAACTTTTATTCCTAATGGATAAACTACAAATTTGCCCTGTTTAGTTTTTAATACTTTGGCCGGTGAGAAAAACTGGTTCTTCAAGGTTGTTTTTGTAAATACTTTCTACAGCAGAAAATTTAGCCTCTTTTTAATAGATTTTTTTTCTGCACACATTAGACAGAACATTTGTTGCACATTGAGTAACACATCTGGCTGCTGGACATGCAGAACCACGAGCAACAGCAGGGTGTTAGGCAGCTGATAGTAGGCATTGGCTGTGTCTACACACACTGAATGTAGAGCTCTTCTTTCCCTTGAAATTTGATCTAGATGTTGTAAAGAAACAACCTGCAGAACTTACAGCAGTTTCCTGATCCGCTTTTGCAGTGTAGGATCTAAGAATACACTGGAAAAAATATGCCGTAATTTAAATTGACATAAACTAGAATAGATAAATAAAATTGCAGTAGGCAAATACTTGTTGTTATGGTGTTAGTTGTGAGGTAGTGTTGAGGGGCTAGAATTCTTGAGAATTCTGCTGGTTTTGGTTTGTTCCCTTTAATTCATAATTGTTTGTTACATCCACAGTAGACACTCTTTCAAGGTGGGTGTTGGTATAAAAGATACTTATTACATTGGGAAGATTCAGCTCTAAATAATTAGGATTTCAAATTAGGAGCTAAAATGCCATGAAGTGTAGATACGTAACATAATGTTTCCAGTACTCTTGGCTACAAGCCAAATGGTGCTGAAATGAAGTTAGTTTATCCTTTTATCCAGCTGGTCTGGCTTGAACCCAAGACATTGGCTCGTATCGGTATAACTGAAATAACATAAATCTTCATACTTTTTTGAGAAAATGATAAAAGGAAAGGTTCTTGGTACTAAAGACTGTTCTGTACATATATATGTGGCTTCATATAAACATGTATGTATTGGTCTCTGGAGCAACTTACCCAGTGAGCGTGTTTTCGTGAGCTGACATCATACCTTCATAGTGATCGAGTCTAAAGAATTTCTTTCCTGAGTACCAAAACTTTGAGTTGTGCTTCTTTCTTTCCTTGAAAATTGAAAAGTTAAAAAAAAAAGGCATGATAAGGGAGAGTGAGGGCAGAATTATTTGTTGTCCTAATGTCCGTGGTGCAGGATTAGGAGAGGGGTGGGGAGAGTGATGGGGGGAAGTAGGGCAGGAAGCAGATACTTCTAAAATTGTCAAACGCTGGGGGTTTGAGTATTATCCAATCACTTCAGACTGTCGAATGGAAAATCTTTGTTGAAGAAGTAGATGTCTTTTAACAGTGTAAAGGAAACCTATTAAGACACCACATATTACAGTCTGCCTGGGAGTGGGTAGTTCTGATGAATACCTTCCAAACATACACAGCTGCACCATTCTGCAGGGAAAATGTTATGTAGGAGTGAATCATCTCACATTGTAATAAGAGAAGTTGTTTCAATGCTGACGTTTATAACTGACCTTACTGTTCCAAGTCAGAGGGCACTGTTTCCAAGGATGGCTTTGAACAGCAACACTTGCAAAACTCATTGAAGCTGAGAAGAATTATTTCTGTTGTGAGAATATGTAACATTTGTGGAAAAAGTGTATGGCCTCTAAACACTTGCTGTAGAGCTGCAATGACTTTTCTGAATGGATTTCAATGTCTTGGATTGCCTTGATTACCTAACAAATTTGAAAGGTACAGAAATATAGAGCTGTTTTAGCCACACTTCTCTCTAAGGAGGTTTCCTATGAGAAATTCTAGAAATTTCTAATGTAATCGTCCAATACCTTTTGTCGGTGTTTGAGGCTTACAGTGCTGTATATAGGTGTGTAATATATTGCCTTTTGTATTTGTATAATTCTACTTCTAAGACTAGATGTGCACGTTTCTTGATATTCCCTGAAGTCTGTGGGATATCTGCATCAGTCTATAGATGTCTGTCTTCACCTGAGAACCTGAATTTAAGCAACTGCCACACTTTCATTCTTCAGCTCATTATGTGACACTGTTTGAGTAACACAGTTTTTCACCTTTTTTGCAGTGAATCGTTCTCTTAATTGTACATGAAAACTTACATTCCTAATGTATAGGCTACAAGATTGTCTTTTTAGTGTTTAATAATTCTGGCAGTAAAATAAATTGTGTTTTTTTGAAGTTGTATGCTTTTGTAAATACTTTGTACAGCAGAAAACTTTGCCTCTTTACAGACTTTGTTGAAATACACATTATATAGCAACATATTTGTTCAGTTTTCATTCTACACATCCAGAAGTCACAGTAAGGTTGACTGCATTGCTTGTAATATGCTGAATACCCATTTTGTACAATGAAGGGTCTGCAAATGCAGCCCTGTCAGGAAGGACACCATGGCTGAGAAACACTGGTGGGTGAAGGGCGAGTCCAGGCAGATGAGTTGCAAATTGACAGATCCTGTCAGTAATGCAGCACTGCTTGGGCAGCTCGGTAGTTTTGGTGGTGTGAGTATTAACAGTGGTTTGATACACAGCCATTATCTGCAGTGTGTCCAGGGCGCCTGGGGGCTGCTCTTGCTGGTAACAACAGAAGCAGAGGTGGCAGTGAGCACCTTGGCCTTTTCCATACCCACTGTCAGCAGGTCCTCTGCCCCACTCAGCTGTGGTGCCTTATTTTTCCCTAGTCTTCATATTGCTGATGATCTCTCTGCTAAATCTTTTTTTTTGTTGCCCTTCACCTTCCTTGCCATATTCCACTTCCTGTGGGCTTTGTCTTTCCTAACCCCACCTGTGCATGCTTGGATGTTGCATCTCCCCAGGTCGCCTGCTCTTGGTTCCACCTGTTGTATGCTGCTTTTTCATGTCTAGTCAGGAGCTCCTTGTTCCTGCTTCCGTGCCCTCTGCCACCTCTGCTTGATTTTCTGTGTGTAGCCACCGATCATTCCTAAACCTGGAAGAGATGGTTCTCGAGCATCTCCCAGCTCTCCTGGGCCTTTCTCTAGGATGGTCTCGCACAGGCATCTGCAGAGAGATTCCTGGGAAAGGCAAGCTCTGTTCTGTAGGTCTGGGGTTGTGATCCTGCATTTAGTTCAGGGTTTTTTTCCTTTCCCCTGAGAAATGTAGTCTCTGATGCAATGCTGTAGAGAAAGATTGATGAATGAAAGAGCTGTAGTAGAGGGCAGCAGTGGGAGATCTCACTGCATAGTTTCCTTTTTTTCAGATGTCGATCTTTAACCGTGTCTTTTGAATGGGCAGAACTCAATTTCCCTTCATTTAAATGGTGAGAAAGGAAATCTGATTCCAAACATCAAAGTAGGTAAAAGTTTTCCTTTGCGAAAGGTACCAATTAGACTTGATGCTGTGATTGTTCTGTAAGTGTGTAGGATTTGCAATTTCACTTACAGTGAGTGAAAGGCAGTCCTTAAAATGGGCTCTTACGTCATTTCAGGCTGGAATAGCTATTGATTAGTGAAAGACAACATGAATTTCAACTCCTTTTCTCTTCCCAAAATGTGGTGCTCCGAAATACTGCCTGTATTTGAAGGATAAGAGTAGCCGAGAGCCTGCTGGACAATCCATGGCGAAAGGGATATGTGAAGGCAATTAGTAACCAGTTACAGAAATTACATTTGTTCCTACAGACTTCACAGCTGGTTGCCTGCACTGAGCTTGTAATAGTTGTTTTTTTGTGTTTTATGTTAATCTGGCTCTGTATTAAAGATGACTTCAGTATGGGGGTTTTCTCCCAGCCCACAGCTGCCAGGTAATAAATACACCTGCTAATTCAGGGTAGTGGGAAGAATGTCACTGTGAAACTCCAGAAACCTTTGTGAAACAAGCCTTCACATTGCATGGTGCTCGCTTCGTTAGCTTGATTCCTAAAATAAGGTTGTGTTTAATCATCTGTTACTCTACATGTGCTGGGACAATACAGAAATTTAATGGTGCGGAAGGACTTGTGGAAGTCAGTCTGAGTCACACAGCACTTCTGACAAGCTGCCTGGTTGTTGTTCTCATCAGTAGTGCTGACTAATACTGGCAGTCCTCCATACAGACTTGCTTGGTCTGGAGTTTGATGGTAGGTTTTTGTGCTGTGAGAGGGCACATTTCAGAGGTGAGAAGAAATGTCAGCTTCTGCCTCCACAACACACAACAAAGTAAATGGAGATGTGTCATGTATTGGCATAAGAAGTCCTTGGTGTGGATATCATTTCTACAATACAAATAGTCAAAGAGAAGAGTGAATATTTAGTGCTTTTTCTGGAAAGATCTTTTTCTGGAAAGATACTTTCTTCATGCATGAAATCATAGAATCACAGAATGGTTTGGGTTGGAAAGAACCTGAAAGATCATCTGGTTTCAGTTCCCTTGCCATGGGCAGGGATGCCACCCACTGGACGAGGCTGCGCAGAGCCTCATCCAACCTGGCCTTGAACACTTCCAGGGATGGGGCATCCACAGCTTCTCTGAGCAACCTGTTCCAGCGCCTCATCACTCTCACAGTAAAGAATTTTTTCCTAATATCTAATGTAAACTTACTCTAAATTTGAATCCATTACCCCTTGTCATGTCACTACATGCTCTTGTACATCATCTTCGATTTCACTGAATATTACTCATTTAAGAATTACATATAAAACACGTTATGTATGTGTGTATTTTACACATAATGTTTTCCTCTTCAGCTATCAAGGAATGGAGATTATAGAATTGTCATGGAGACTGCTGGAGCTGGCAAAGGCTTGGACCAGCACTGGTGTCAAAGATCTAGGATACCATCTAAAGTAGATGTAGCTAGGCACTGAAAGGTTGTATTGTCATTGGTGTATTTTCATCGTGGTTTTATCTGCCAAGAGTAAATTGATTTGAGTACAAATTGTAAAGGATCTTGAACTTACTCCTTAAAGATATTTTCTTTTTTTAAAAATCACAATACTCGTATTTTTTCCTTTTGCTTTTTTAGTTGTTGAAATGCATTGTGTTTTCATTTTTGTTCATAACCTGCAGTTCAGACTTTGCTAATAATTGGGAGGGAATTGGGATAGTATTATATATGGTAACATTTTGTGAACCAACTGTCATACCAAATGTCATCTTTCAGCAGGCTGTCTTGCCCCTAAAATCCTGGTTTTTAAGAAATCTGCTATAATAAATGAGTAGAAATATATTCACAAGGTAAGAGCATTGATATTTCCTAGGAAATTGTTTACTTGTTAGTTCATTGGGATTTATATTCCTCATTTCAGCCATTAGAAAATACCAGTTCAAATGCTCTTTAGCAAAAGTACTGATTTCATCTCTCCCTGTATTGACTGGAGAAAGATCCAGGCACTGTCAAACCGATCCAGGACATCCTGAGCTAGGAAGATCCTGTCTGACACCCACAAGGTGTTTATCCCATCTCTTCCTCCCTTCTCACCCTGAACAACTGGCTTAGCATTGCTGCCTTCCTACTGGTTCTGGCTGAATTGAATCCCTGCATTCCGCTTCTTGCTGAATTAAGCCAAAAGAAGCTTTAGCACAGCATCAGTGGCTTCAGCAGAGCTCTGAATGTCAGCAGCTGTCCCCTTTGCTAAAGGCCTTACAAGCAGGCAGATGTCTAGGAAGAATAGATCTGGTTTAGTGGTTCTCTGGCCAGGCTGTAAAGACTGGCTTGAAATTGTGGACAGGTGCTGGGATTTAAGATTCAAACTGCATCTGTTCAGATTATATGACTAATCATGAAGTAGTTGCATCTTCAACCATTTTCAAATGTCTAAAGTAGGGAAGGAAGAAAGACATAGAGCGCAAATCTCTCTATATCATCCTTGTTTCTGCTATTCTTGCTTTATGATCCCACTTAAAAGTATGTAATACCTTTACCAGCTTTTGAATTTTAGGGTAGAATAGTAGCAAGGCTGTTAAAGCTTCCTTGCAACTGGATGATACGTGTTCAGCTCTAGCTGAGTCCTCTGACAAATCTTGATTCTTAACTATTTGGGGTGGCAAAGAGCTCCTTGACTCTCTTGCATGCTGTATCAAATTCATAACTTCAACCTTTCTTGGTTATCCATGAGAACTTGCTTTTTCCTGCTGCCAGCATAGGAAGCCATGCTACAAAAACATTGAACAATTCCTGCTAGTTCCCTGCTTTGGCATCATTACACAGAATAAAATGTGCTTCTGGACAAATAAGAAATTACTGAGCAATGGATTTCTCCAAGACCCACACTGTATGACCCACCTTTTTCATAAATCGTGGCATGTGTGATCCATACTGCAGCACAATACGTGTGCTCCATTCTGGATGAATGCCAGGGTGGTGGTGTAGCTTAGGAGCCATACTGGATAAAAAACAGTGATGTTTGGGAGCACAAAGAGTTTTGACGCATTCTGGTAATGGTGAGATGAGTAACTTCTTAAATACACTGACAAAATTAGTTACTAGGTAGATCTACTTATAAGGTACTCGATGCCATAATTTAATTTCAGGCAGAAAAGCAGCCCCTTGGAAGAATCTTGATTTGCTCTTGAGATATTGAACTCTTTTAATATGCCTTGACATTCAGTACCACGTTCATAATCCCTGTAATTACTCCTTCCTACTCCAATAAGAGTAGGCAGCATACAGCACAAGTGCTGAGGGATAGTTCTGTTTCATGCTTGAAAAGAGGAACGTGTCTTACAAAGCACACTTTGTACTGAGCTGTGGGAAAAGAGGTGAATGGGAGGCGAAACCAGAAGCTTTAAGCGCAGTTCAAAATGTCACTTCCTGTTTGCCTGTCTCTGGGGGCTCTTCTGAATGAATGAAGAAACTGCACAAAATGAGACACACATAAAGCTGAGAGCTTACCAGAGCAGGGAGAGCTTTTGGAAGAAATCTCTTCTCCCCCCTGGCTCCCACCTGACTGCAAGGGCAGGCATCTTCCCATCAGGCAGAACTTGTGCTATGGCATTCCGCCACTTCCCTGCCTCTGCTTCCTTCTTGGAGAGGAAGCAAAGTGCTGGAACTACCACGGTGACAAATACAGGGAAGTTAGTCCTGAAACAACCTACCACGGGACTAGAAGAACATTTGTGGGCAGCACTGGTGGCTGCACTCTTCTACGTAAGTTTAAGTGCTGATGATTTTCTTGTCGTGCTTTGCTGTCAAGAAATGCATGGCTGGTACCTTTTGGAAAGCAAAAAATGAAATGCTCAAAGAAATTTTAGCCGAAGGATAGAGTCCCTGGCATTTGCCACCTTAAGAAGGAGAGGAATCTTGTATGGGAAGTTGGCATTGAACATCAAATTAATTTAAGGAATATACTTGAGCACCTGTAAGGAGCTGAATGAAGAGGGAGCAGAAGACAAGGTCCAGTCTACTGGGGTCAGAAAGTCTTTGTGGTGAAGTATTGCTAGAAGAAAAAGCTGAATTCAACTTCTGTAAAGGAAGTTACAATGTAAGCACAGATTCCTTCACTGTAAAAAGAGAACAAGGGAAAAACACAAAGGGGGAGGAGCAGAAAGCAAGTGTAAGAAAGTATTTTCCAGAAGATTGACATTGCCATCCCATGGCCAGTACAAGGACAGAGTGAAGCACATCCAAAGGCCGAAGGTGTTCCTGCGGTCAGTGTCACCGCTGCTCTCGGAAATGCCAGTGGGAGGTGGGGCACCCCGGGCAGCGCACAGCCTGAGCTGTGCATCGTTCCCTCCGCAGGCACCACGGTGACCCCACAGCTTCCCTGACGTGGCGCCACGCTCTGAATAGAGGGGAATCTTTACGCCAGGAAGAACAACCCGGTGACTCACAAGGTCAGTGCCTGATCTACTCTCAGTTACCACAGCAGATAACGTTTCCTTGAGGTTTAAGCAAATGTAATGGAAGTCTCCGTGTGGTTTGTGGGACTGTGCTATACAAAGTACTTGCATTAACCTTTTTCTTTGTGGCTTTCATTGCCTGGATGGATGACATAAAGCCCAGCAGGGTTACAGTCCCAAAGGCACTTTGTGGGTCTTTTTGTCAGAAGTGTGATCTGATTTGACCACTTTTGCTCAAATTTCTTAATATCTGCTCAGTGAGCGAGTTATTAGCTAGCATAAACTCCTCTTTAGCCTTGCCAGTCACCTCTTCTGACCTCTACACTATTCTGACAGGCAAATCAAAATGTCAAGTCAAATGAAACACTGAGTCCCTATTAGGGAATATGAGCAGGCCATCATATGGAAAACAGAAGTAAAAAGGGAGGTTCAGAGTGCCTTGGCAGCCTTTTCCCTATGGACTAATATACAGTCCAACGGAAAGGAAGCAGCATGAGAGAAAATACCGACTCATTCAGCAGCAAATGTGAGGTACCTGGATCATTTTTCACACAGGTACACAGATGTGCCTCTTCACAGATGTGCACGTGACTGTCATCAACTGAACTCATCCCAATCATATTTCTTGGGAAAATTTTCTGTAGAGTTATGTAGAAGTTGACTGAACTATCTGAAAAACTACATGGATTTCTATGAGAACATGTGATAGAAGAGAAATACTTGTTAGCTAATTAATAAAACAGATAAAACCTAACTTTTTATAAGCTACTGCATTGTATAGATGAAATGAGAGTTTTGCTGTCATAGTTGATCTGTGCTAATTACTGCAATTATAATACTTGCAGAGAAGGAAATTTGCAAAAAGTATATTAAATGTTCAGCACTCAGCTGCTTGTCAGCTGAAAGGAAGGCAAGTTAATTGAATGTAACAGTCAATCCTCTTTCTGTTGTTAATCAGTGGTTAATTATAATGTGCAGCTACATGGCCATATGTCACTTGCTGTGGCATAAGAGTAACGTGTCACGTTATTGATCACTGCACTGGAGGAGCTGAGAGCTGCTATACCCCTGTGCTAAATGCCTTACAGAGAGGTGACTGCTTTCAGTGTTGCATAAAATTAATCTTCATTCAAAGTGTAGGAATTAAAATTAGGCCATATATCCTACCAGAATCTAACATATGTTTAGTACATTGTATTAGTCTGATTTTTGAATGGTAAATAGATGTAAAAAATCATAGAATCATTGAGGTTGGAAAGAATCTTTCAGATCACTGAATCCAACCACTACCCTAACACTGCCAAACCCACCACCAAACCACATTCACAGGTGCCACATCTACATGTCTTTTAAGTACCTCCAGGGATAGTGACTCCACCACTTCCCTGGGCAGCCTGTTCCAGTGCTTGACACCCTTTCAGGGAAGAATTTTTTCCTAATATCCAATCTAAACCTCGCCTGACACAGCTTGAGGCCATTTCCTCTTGACCTATAACTTGTCACCTGAGAGAAGAGACTGGCCCCCCCACCTTTGCTCTAGAGAGCAATAAGGTCCCCTCTGAGCTTCATTTTCTCCAGGCTAAACACCCCCATCTCCCTCAGCTGCTCCTTGTAAGATTTGTGTTCTAGACCTCTCACCAGCTTCACTGCCTTTCTTTGGACTGAAAACCAAAATAAAATAGATGAAGCAGCAGAAAGATCTCCTAGGAGCAGGCACAGAATTACTGAGAAGAGAGCTATTGCCAAGTGCAATTTTTCTGTAGACTTCTTGAAACTAAGCAGAGCTGTCCCAAACTAATTTAACGTTCCTGGGTATCTGGAAATTGACTACTTTTAATCAACAGCTTTGGTTGTCCACTAAAAAATGCAGAGTTGTCTAAAGGACTGCTTTTCTCAAAATTTGTTGTTTATTTGATAGTTTACTTATGCCTGCTCTAAAATATTTCTTAGAAACCAAGTGTGGTTTTCAAATTAGTATACCATAGAAATTGATCCTCCATCTCTCCTGTCCTGATGGATTTTCAGGCTTGAGGACTGGCCTGTGTAGGTGCAGATACCACAAATGACCGTGGGAATGAAAGACAAAGCCTTAAACCTCAGAGGCTGAGTGCTGAGTACAGTAGAGCCCAAAATCGTAACCTGCAGCCCCTGGAAATGGAGACGATGGCATAGTTATCACAGTTTTAAAAAGGTAATAAGGAATATGCACTAGAATGTATTGCCAGATATTCCTGTAAGTTTCCCCTGAGTAAGCACTTTTCCTCTGTGAGGATCAAGCAGAACCTAACAATGTGTATGAGGTAAAAGGAGCAGTGAAGCATGGTGGAGAAGGTGGCTTAATGAAGCTGATCAGGCTAACAGTGAAAAGGAGGCACTTTCCAACACAGATCCATTATGTCTTCCATTCTGCTTCAGGTAGCTCAATGTTGGACATAGGATGCAAAAATGTCATGTTTTCTGATGGCAGGAAAACCATTATTAGTCCAGTTTATTAGACCGTGCATATTGTAGCCAGTGTGTTTAATCATTATTCTTCCCTAATAGCTAAATAAAAAAGTGAGAAACATTGAAAAGGAGAGTTGAGTCTTTACAACATTTAGTTGTTTGAAGGTGAGAAAGTATCCAGCTACCCTCACCAATAGGATAAAACAGGCTACTTAAATGTTTATTTATCTACCCGTGTCTGGAAAATTGGGAGGTGGGTATCTGCCTGAGTATCTGCACTTACTTATATTGAGGACTCCAAAGCATGGATAAAAAGTTGAAGGAAGATTAAAGGGTAGGTAATGCTTTCCCCATTTAGAGTAGGGCCTTTGATGTCACATCCTCCTTGTGACAGCTATAGCCCGAAAGGCTTGTTCCAAAAGGAGAGCACAGCATTGATCTGATTTCAGTAGATCAGTTACAGTATTGCTTTCTTCTGTCACTGTTCACAGCACTTCATGGGAGGCTCCAGCATCCTTTCAAAATATTTCCACTTGCCTGGAATGAAGCTGGATGTTCTGTATTCTATCAGCAAACATCTTGACTTCTGAATTCAGTGAGAGTGGCAGTGTTGATGATGCCTGTGAGAGCAGAATGTCCTCCTTCATCCTAGGCTGTGTTTTTATTGCACCTACCTTAAACTTCCTTTTTTAGGTCCCCAGTTTCCTAAAAGAACATCACTTGCATGCAGATTATTACTTGAAAGTCAATGGCTTACAAATTTGTTTTTTCCAGGCCAACATTGAGATACGTCATAGAACCAGAGCTTTCAACACACAAGCTCTGAGCTTCTGTAGTGGCGTGCTCTGTTTGGTCCTACATCTTTAGTGCTGTGGCTCTGGTCTTGGAGCATCTCTGGAGGTCACCTTTCAGTCATATGGTGTCTGCTCAAAAGGTGTATCTGTCATGTGTGCCTCTATGGCATAAGAGCCCTCTCTAATTTGACTGAACCTTGGGTTGCTCCCCCTCACCTTGGCCCTCTTAGGAACGCACGAGCAGAAAAGCAAGTGGGTATCATTCTGGGTCTCTCTGCTCCAAAAGGCCAAGATGAATGGCATTTCTGAGAGGCACTTTTACTTCTCAAAGTGCAGAAATCTGTACAAGAGCTGGTATCTACTCAAACACCAGACTGTTTGGGGCAGCATGCCCAGAAATGTTGGCATTTGAGTTGAAAATATAAGTGTTTATACATCCCACTTCCTGCATTTGTCTGTGTAGTTATGGTGTGGATCTGCTTTTTCAAGCAGAAACAAAAATACCATTCCACTTTTTCCCTTTTACTCAGATGGTGTTTTGCAATGTAAGAAATAAGGAGTCCTTCTGCATGAGGAACAGCTACCATTTATGATTCCTGTGAGGGAGGGAAATGGAATATCTCCGTTGGAGAGACAAAAAAGACATGACAGCACTGATACCACTGGCAGGCTGCACAGACGTCACAGTGTTATGGCCTCAGGTAAATGGAATTTGTTTGTCCTTGTTGCATGATGGACTGCATGTTTTCAGACAAGATGGTCTTCTTACAATGTTTATCAGACTTTTCACCTTTCCTCTGTGTTAACAGAAACTCAGCTGCCCTGAGATGAGTGAAAACAAACCAGAGATTCTGACAGTAGTGTAAACCTGCCTCTGGAGGAAGGGAACCTAGCTCACTAATTAAAGGTATTTCACAGTTTAGGTGTCAAGGCATTTGTTCCATAGTTTCAATTTCTTCTCACTGGGCTGGTCAGGGCAGACAGTGTTGCTTGATGAACAGCACTGTGATTTTTCTGATGTTTTGTATTTCACTTGCCAGACCTAATCATGACTTTGCAATCAGAGAAACACTTGCCATCTATACAGGGATGGGAGGGAGCATGATGTTTTCTTACACAGAAATTCCAGCATTTTAAAATGCTCTGTTCGTAAATGGGACTTTTACAAGGAAAGCATGTCAGAAACACTAGTATGTGTCTTTTACATTGTTTGTCTATGTGTTGTATATAAAACATGTAGAAGGAAATAATCTCAGTCAGGTTGGATGGGACTTTGAGGAGCCTGGTCTAGTGGAAGGTGTCCCTGCCTATGGCAGAGGGATTGGAACTAGGAAGTCTGTAAGGTTCCTTCCAACCCAAACTGTACTATGTTTCTATGATCCTATTCCATCTCCTGTCCACTCCTGACAGCTTCCAAAGGCTGTGCATGCAGCTGAATTCTGCCCTCATGGTCAAAGATCTGCCCATGATTGTTTTTGTATTAGTGTCACATAAACTTCACAAGACAATTGTTAGAGGTGCTAGAGTTTCTTTATTTTTTAATGAAAATGCTTATGTGATGGCTTTAAAACAGCTATTACACAGTTGAATGAGAGCTCATTACATTTTGGCAGTGGCTCATGCACCTCTGTCTTCGAGCACCTGGTTATTGCCTTGCTGCCTGCTCTGGAGCCGCAGCAGAACTGAGACTGAGCACTTGTGGCGTGGCTGAATTACTGTCAGTATCCAGTGCCTGGCTGCTTTCACAGCTTAATTAAACTTCAGCAGTGTAATTTTGAAGCTCTGTAATTTAGTAATGCCTGAATTAAGACTCTTTATCCTTGAAGATGATCTAGAAAGTGGATTATTCATTGTGCTGGGCTCTGGTGACCTCTCTTTCCTGGCAAGTCAGAAGTTGATGTTGTCAGCTATGAGCATGGAGGTCATGAGCACCTCCAGTGCAGCAGCTTTTGTTGTCACCACAGGCTAGGTTAAAAATCTTCCAGTTGGGTCATCCTCCAGCAGGTCTTGGTAGTCAACATGACTGCGAGTATCCCTTGGCTCACCTGGGCCAGCTATGTGAGGGAGCAAATTTGGTTTAAACCTATTTTTGCACATCACTTTTTTCACCCCTCAATTATGTAGTTTATTGTGTGGCAGACACAGTTGTTAGCAAATCAGGCTTTCTCCCTCCCCAGAGCTCATTTTTTTATTTGAGTGCCAAATATATATAAAGGCAGAAGCTTGGCAAGCCTTCTAGCCTCGATTTTACGAGAAGGAATACAGAGTGAATTTCTGCTCTTGAGCTCTATAAATCTAGAGGCACTCCAGAGAAGACAGTTTTGAGATTGTTTTGGATTTAAGACATTTTACTCAGGTAGAAAATCCCGTTTCTGATGTCAGTGATGATAAAATATTTGAATCTTTGGACACAAACTTAGTGTCTCAAAGATTTCACACTTATCAGGCCTTTGGTTAGCATTGCCAGGCATTGATCTCTAAGTAGCATCAATTCCTTATAGCACCTGCCCTCTTTCTCTTCAGTTGCTGCGAGGGAGCAGCTCTTTTATGCAGCACTGAACATGTCACCAGTCCTTGCTAAATTAGCAAGTGTAACATTCTCAATACATTCAGAAAGACCAGCTCAAGGTTACAGCAGAGGCCAGCTGGCTGGTGAGCTACCAGTAGACTTTCTACTTTCTGCAAAAGTCCGACCTAAATTTGAAAGAATAAATATATAATGGTGTCAGAACAAACATGATACACATGTAAGATCAAATACAGCCAGCTCCCAGGTAACATCTGATTAGTCCTCTGGGAAAAGGCTTTTGCAGTACTTAACACAAGGACTTTGAACCTCGCTGACAAGGTAAATGGACATACATATTGTAGCTTACTTTACTGTTACTCTGGTGAGGGAGAAGAACAGAGATATTTATTTCTCCATGAGGTTTTTACTGGGGAGTGTAAAGGGCTGTACAGTCTGTTGCCCCAATCTCATAATTTACCGAAGTTGATATGTGAACCCTATCAAAGCTTCTGAAAGAAAACACATCCAAATCTCCCTTTCTGCATGCTACAGCCCAGCCTTGTTGTAACTGAGCCCTTCTGGCAGTCTCCTCCTCTGGCACTACAGATCCAGAATCGTGTAGGGTGTTAGAAGGCATTATTCAAGTGTCCTACCAGCTTTGAGTCATACTGCGATTCTGGCTAAATCTATATTGTCTTTGTATCAGGCCAACACATTATTTCCTCATTTTTATTGTTCCAGGACTTACAGCAGACTTTTTCAGCCTTCCTCTTTCACTTTCTTTCCAACCCTTTGTTTTTCATGTGGCTTTCCATGGAGTAATTTCTTTTTTATCAATAACTAGTCAACTATGATTCGATGATTGTTTTGCTCCAGTAGTGCACAGGTTTCCTCAAAGAAACTTAAATTCCCTGTCAAGAAATGCTGTACAAACTCCCTCTGTGTTGGGCAAACCAGCCATTTGGAAAAGCTGTAGGAGGAAATGATTGTCTATAGATGATAGATTGCCACAGAGTTTGTTACTATGCCACATCTAGGAAGGAATGCAAGAGTTAGAGCAAGATGTGAGCGTCTCTGTCCCTCTGTCTGTGGGGGAATTACGATATGGTCCTCAACGAGAATGACTGTTCATTTGCATAACAGTGGGAAACTGCTGTAACACAGGAATCAGTGTGAGAAAGTTCAGTGTGAGATCTTATGAAAGGGGAGAAGGTATTTATTTACAAAATCTTTAAGCAAGTTGATTTTATGCACTCACACTCATTCTGCTGTAGAGTTAATTCTCTGACACTCTGACATTTGTATATTCTTGATCACCAAATCAGAGAGTCCCAGTGGCCTGGCCAGGGTCCCTTGAGCTTGACACAAAGGAATGGGGGTGATGCTGCCCTACCCTCACTACAAGCCCTTGACTAGGGACAACAAAGTGGTTTCTGGACAGATCTGTCACTACCTGTAGGAAGCATCAGCTAGTATGTGGTCATCTTTTACTTCAGAATCCTGTTTACTTTTTTCTCCATAAATGATATGCCAGGTTGCTGCCCACTGCCTGTTTTTCCCTGTTTTCAACACATGTGTTTTCTGGACCGGATAACAGGAAAGGCAAGGCGTATCTGGTGCTGCAGCCTTGGTACCATCCTCCTGGGATCAGGATCCCAGGTCTTTTCCTGGCAGCTCATCTCTGTTGTGACTGTTTTCAAAGTGCAGGTCTTTGGCCTTGACATAAACAGACCAATTCCTTAATTTTTCCACTGGGAATGGTTTTCTGTGTTAACAAATGTCTGTCCTTTTAACCCTCTGTTCTGCTGTTCCTGCTGGTTCTTTCACACATTTTCATTCATTCTTAATGCACATCATCCTTCGCTTTGCTGTTACAGTTCTCCACAACTGCTGTAGACAGACATTTCTGATGCCCTTTTATTAGAATTCATAATCTCTCTAAAATATCTAATTTAATGCCCCCCTGCCCCCCCTTCCCTCCCAGTCTTTGACAGCACACAGATGAATGCTCTGTTGAAATGTAAATGAAGCTAGTAAATGTAATATATCATACTTGGTGAAAGAAACTCTAAAATTTGGAGACACACACATTATATCCTCTATATCTGCTGAAGCACAGACTTCTTGAAATGGTGAAATATGCCTGAAATAATGAAAACACTGAGATGGCCAATAAAAACAGCTTTAAAAATAACAAAATTATGCCTGCCAAAATAGTAATGGAAAACTGATAGTCTATATTTCCCATGACGTGCTGGAAGATTTGAACACACTGCTCCCACTGATGGCATGAAGTTACTGCTCTAAATTTACTGTTAGTAGGAGAAAACCAAACCATTCCTGGTTTAATATCTTTTCGCTTGTTCCCAGCAATGGAAGTTATAGATTATTGCTGACAGGAGGCACAATGCTGACTCTGCCTTAAAACTTGAAGCTGAGATTTGCTAGTCCTGACCAGTGCTGGGTATGAAGTCGAGTTAGCAGTCAGTGTTAGGTGTGTGGCTACATGACAGCATTAGACCCTTTGAAATGAAGGATAGCACAGTGAAGTCGCTAATTAGTCTTTTGCAGGTAGTTATTAAAAGCCAATGCTAATCAACTGAAAACTGACCAGTAGGAGCTTGCATGCTCCTGGCTTTTAGCGTTTTTTTAGCTACTCACTATTATTTGAAAGTAGAATCTTAAAACCCTGGTTTTAAGAACCCAAGGTTCTTTTTGTAACCTTGTTCTTCTTTCTGTAACTCGATTAATTTGTGACACCGAGGCTAAAATGTGTTTCTGATGTCGGTGACTCGTGACACAGATGCAGTTAAATGGGATAGCCCGAAAACTCCAGCTGCATTAAGGGGAGAACAAAATTGCAAATGCATGATACAGTACTTTAGAGAGAACAGAACTTTACTGATCTAACAGTTTACTCTATGAGTTCTAATGCAGAGGAATGTTTTCCAGGGACAGGTATTTGGACACCTGAGAGGACTGGAAGTTGCAAGGCTGGATTTATTAGAGTTGGAGATAAACCAAATTTTGCACAAGCTAGAACTTGCATTTTTTTTCCTAATGCTGAGATCTAATAAAAATGGAAGTTAAATGTGGTTAAGATGCTACAGAAGAATGCAGTAAGAGATGCTACACACTGTCCTATGTACACTCTTAATGCAGAATCCTTGCTCTCGATTTAGCATGCAAACGTACTGTGGTCTGTGACTATTTTTGTAACAACATACTTTCTGTCTTTTTCAGAGCCTGGACTGGACTCTGGTACAGCATTCACCACAATTGTACAGAAGTGCATGAAAACATTTTTTTTTTTTAAATTTGTTGTGGAAACTGGGAGTCAGAAAAACCAGGACTATCTGTTCCCGCCTCTACTATAGAACTATGTATCAACCTAATTACTCCAATCAAAGTGCTCCTAATTTTCTAATGTCAAGTATTTGCATAGGTAGTTCTAGGCAGCTGAAACACTCATGACTTCCAAGCTGCAGCTGAAGTTTGCTGTATGTGTCTATACATATATCTTCAGAAATGGTGCTGGCATTGATATCCAAGCTGGCTCATTTTCAATTAATTCTGATAAACCTGCAGTTCTATGTACATTTATATACATATAATGCATAAGTGCCTATACACATGTACATAGTGTAATAGAATTGCCTGGACAGGAAGGGACCTTAAAGATCATCGTGTTCCAAACCCCCTGCCATGGGCAGGGATACCTTTCACTAGACCAGGTTACTCAGAGCGCCATCCAATCTGGCCTTGAACATTTCCAGGGATGGGGCATCCACAACTTCTCTGGGCAACCTGTTCCAGTGCCTCACCACCCTCACAGCAAAGAATTTTTTCCTAATATCTAATGTAAGCCTAATCTGTCAGTTTGAATCCATTCCCTCTTGTCCTGTCACTACATGCTTTGTAAATAGTCCCTCTCCATTTTTCCTGTAGGCTCCCTTCAGGTGCTGAAAGGCCACAATTAGGTCACCCTGAGCCTTCTCTTCTCCAGGCTGAACAACCCCAGTTCTCTCAATCTTTCCTTGTAGGAGATGTGTTCTATCCCTCTAATTATCTTGGTGGCCTCCTCTGGACTTGCTCCAACAGATTCATGTCCTTCTTGCACTGAGGACCCCAGAGCTGGATGCTGTACATGTATGTGTGTGAGCTGCAGGTTTTTCAGAATGAAGACAAGCTAGTTCGGGTACTAGCAGCATTCCTGTGGTAAGCACAATCTTCCCTGTCATTTATAAACCAATTTCTTCATGACAGGGACACCGGAACTTGCCAGGTAGCTGGTGAAAAATGTTTGTGCCTTAGTGTTTTCTTCAGCCTTCAGAAGTGCTGGTTACTCTGCAGGTGCTGAAGGCTTTCTCTGTCCACTAAGTATGCCCTACTGAGAAGGAAGAATACAACCTGATCAGAAAATTGATTAAATGTGTTTGCTTAGGACTCCTATGTTACAGTATGATGCCCATGAAATGACCATGGAGAAACAGTTTTATTTGGTGCACTTAAAGTGAAACAAACGGTAGTTTAGAAAAGGCATTGTAACCACTGGTCCATTACACAGCAAACATGGCAAGTACTGAATTTACTATAAAAGTATCCGCTAACCAGAGAAGCAGAAAAAAAAAATACGAACACTCCCCCCACAGTGTGAACAAGGCTAAGAAGCATTTGTGCAAATGGATATATTTCTGGCTTGGAGCCAACTGGGGAGAGAAAGCAATTGCTATAGATAGACTCCCAGAAGGTGTAACAGAAGTTGCAGCAGGCTGTTGGAGGCTGAAGTATGTCAAGAACGAGGTTAGCGATTAGTAATTCCAGAGACTTTATTTAAGTGGAGTCTGCTCACAGGTAGCAGACTCTACAGAATTCTAAACATGGAAGCAGTTGCTGGTGTTCTTCTACTACTTGGGACAGTAAGTATAAACATTTTTGATTTACTAAGAGAAGGACACTTCAACACACATTTAAGGGTCCTGGCCACTTGACAGCAGCAGGCTTTAAATTCCATAGATGTAGAAGTATCTTTTCACTGTCATTAAAACTCTCACCTCTGAAGGAACATTACCAGAGGAACTGATCTTAATCAAATACGTATTTTATACATGGCATATTCCAATTTTTTTAATCCAAAACCAAGTTTACTTTTCCAATAAGATACTATTGCATTTTTTTGGCACAGGCACAAAATAACATCACGTTCTCTATTCAGACAGTGCATACATCTATCCCTTTGTTTCCATGTAAAGAAATACAGGGACAGGCTTTTGGCCAATCTGCCTATAGCAACAGCTACTGCCCTAATACAGTTATTTTGCGTTGTCTGTAACTCCCTCTGTAGAGGTGTAAAACCTGTGAAGCCTACAGCAGGCCAAAAGTGCCATACCCGCAAACCTCAGACTTATTTGCCCCCAGTAATGGTTAACAGTTTTCAGCAATATATAATTAGGGATGACTAAAATAACTTTGACACTGGAAACCACATTTCTCAAAGCAGCAGTTTTAGTTAATTGAATCGTTATCTTTCTTGCTTCTTCTTGAGCTAAGGCATCCAGTGTTTTATTATAAAACGAGCCTGTGTACAAATGCCTTCAATTAGTGGTTATTTGGAGGAGAGTTTATGTTCTGCAGAAGAGCAAATGAATCTTTTGCCTTTTGAGATAATTGCATATTCAGGCCTCTGTGAATTATGGAAAGTGATGACTATTTGGAGGTGACAACTCTTTGTGAGGTGTACAATTACACGAGGTGCAAGGAGAAATAACCAAGAAGCTTAAAGTGGCCTCTTTTATAATATACTCTTACAAACCTTCACACAGCACTCAAAAATGTGTGAAGACGTAACACATTAAACAGAAGTCAGACACAGGCTATCATAAAGGTTTTGGAAAGACTACAGCTAATTTAATGAATAACAAATATGCCTAAAAATAATAATTTTTAATAACTATAATAAGTTTTAATAATAAAATACTACTTTAAAGCAGATCTTTAGGCATTTGATCTGACTGCCACCCATCTTCTTGGGAAGAATATTCTTCTAAATATCTACAACCTGACTGTCAGGTTGCCTGCTATTTCATCAGTGTAAGCTCCTCAGTCTCCACAATTTGGGCTGCTAGCAATCATTTCCACAATGTTTGCAAGAGTTAAAATAGTTAATATGTGCAAAGCACTGGATTAGATCTCAGAAATCTGGATTTTGTTCTTGTTTCTGTAGGTCACCCAGATGGGTAATCTACAAGGTTACCACTCTATTCCTCAGTTTCTTCATCTGTAAAATGGGGATAATTATATTCACTAGCTTTTAAAAAACATTTCAAGATATACATGGTTAATGATTAAGCAGTGTGGATTATCCCTGATGAGTAACATACAGCTGCTAATACACTGACTTATTCACTTTCATATTAGCATCTTTATTTAAACATTCGCAAAACACTCATTTTGTCAAACAGCAACTGTGAAGGAGCTTTTATGCAGCACAAGTGTAATTAGAATAGTAGAGAAGTGATGAGATTTTGAGCTCAAGGGACTATCTGGTATTTTAAGTTCAAGTAACTGCAGTAGCAAAAAGGGTTTCCAATTCAAGTCTGCCCTCCGCTGGCTTTATCAGAACACTGCTAATAAATTTTAAATCAATAGTGTCTTTCTGTAATGAAGTGAAGGAACGAAAGTAATAGAGGCTGATACATTTATTAACTGGCATCCTTATTCAGCATTTATAAAAATTTTGTAATAGTAGTTAAACGATTTGTAATATATTTTTTTTAAGTCCCATCTAGGCTCCCTGTCACATGCATGTTCTTCAGGATTTCAAAAGCCCACCAGCATATCATCCATATTAGAGTTGCTGGAACTAAAATACAACATGGGAAGTAACATTCTGCATGTGGTTTTAAAGGAATTTAATAGAAAAAATACTGAAAAATATCTTGCTTGATACAATTAATAACTGTAATAGATAGTGCTGTATGTATTAGTCAAGTACTAATGCCCTAAAAGAGACCAGGATCAGTCTAGTCTAGTACTGTGTCACTAGAAGCAGCCTGTCCCCTTAAAATATGACAGGAAAAAAGAAGACCATTTATTACGGTGTTTATTTTAGAAAGAATTTTCCATCACAAATACCACACACAACTGATCTCCTAACTCAGGACGAGTCATTTTCATTTCTATTTTTAAAATAGGAAGGTAATTAGGGTGTGGGGTTCTGTCTTATTTATACTTACTCACACAGATTCATCTAGAGTGATTTCAACCCCAAGGTGACATTGGTGTCTGAAATACAAAATCTGTATCATTATGTGCTGGATGATGTGATCGAGCTGAAAAGCCTCTGGTTCATACATCTTCTCATCTTCGTGCTTTGTTACACATAACAGCATTTAATCTCTTGTGACTGCTACCTAAATCTAAAATAAAGGAGTACAGTATTGTTTCTTGAGATTTGTACTTAATATACACTTGAAAAACAGCGAAAATATAAAAGCATTACAGAAATGGCATTTTATTTGGACCATTTAAATGCTTGGAAATCAGGGTCAGATTCACAGCCTGTGTCAAATGTGCCTAACAGACTTTATAAAGCAGAACATAAGGAACTTTCACAAGTTCCTTGAATGTCCTCTGCATCTGCTAAAATTCTTGCTTAAATGGTTCTCATTCAAAAATGAAACCTTTAAGAGTCCATTAACATTTTACAAGAAGCAGCGAAAGGCACACAACTAATCTGCCATTATGGGTTTGGGGTGGGTTTTTTTTGTTTGTTTGTTGATTTTTATTTCCTTTTTTTTTTCTCTAAGCAGGAAGCTATAGAAAAAACTACTGAAATCTTGTTAATCACTCTAGTACCTACTACTACAAATCACCCTCTTAAACTGGACTCCAAAAAAACTAGCATCTAAAATGACTAAAATGCAGTTGTTCTGCACTTCTAGGAGATTAAAGTTCGAGATTTTTAGTACTCCTAACTGAAAAGCAGCAGCATTGATTGAAACACCAGTAGGTATTTCCCTGAAAGGTCATTTGTTTTCTGTGCAATAGTGGAAGGAGTCTTAGATGAACTTACAGGCACGTGAATCAGGCTGTGAATACATAGAGAAGACACACTCGTGTGTCTACTTGACAAAGTTTTGAAATTAGTAAAATCTAAAAACTTTTGTCTGCGCTAAATATGGCATATGGCTACACTAAAATATACAAAGTATAGACAGAAATTATGTCTGAAAGGCAAAAGGGAGGCATTCTAAGAGACTAAATTTTATTTGAATAAAATAGTAAAAACTTCATTAACCATGAGTCGCGCTTCATTTAATCTTGGTAGCACCAGATGAGACTTAGAAAGGAAGAAAAGAGCTTTCCTTGATCGCCTTCTGGTATCTAGGAAAGGCCTTAATAACTCCTCATTATAATATTAAATTACTGATTCTAATCTTCCATGTGCTGAAGATCTCAAAGAATTTTCAGTGAAATCTGAACTACTGAAAGGCAAAAACTGAAGACAGACATAAACGTTGATACTTTGTCCGCATTGGTTGAACTTCCAAATTCTGAAAAGCAGCTCTTGCTGGAGTGTCACCGTCAGCAGGAAGCTCAGGCAGCACACCCTGACCGGGCTTGGCCAGAGATGTGAACTGCTCCTCACCTTGTTGGTCGTGGTTACGCCGTACTGAATTAGGAATATGACAAAAGGTTTGTCCTGAAGTTTCTGAAGTCAATTCACCCAAAGTGAACAAAGAAGATAAATTAATACCTATGTTCAATTTAACTAAATAATTAGTTCAACATTTAGATATACTACAAATTATTCAATTTGTACATATACAGGACACATTTCCTTTATTGACTGGGCAATCTTATTCAAGGTCTGAAAAGACATGTATTTTTACCTTTCCTTTTATGCTCTTGACTCTGTAATTTGTATTACAAGTTGTTAAAAATTATTATAATGACAACACTAAAACCTAGACTGTGCTATGCTTTAAAGTCTATTGAAATTAAAGCTATACTAAATTAAACTTTAATTTACACTTTGAAAAAAAAAATCGTGGTTTCAACAAACACCCTTCTTGTTTTGGAAGTTACAACAAAAAAGGATACTTATGGATATACACAGTAACTGAAATTACATAAAATTTCACTGGGACTTAAGACAAAACTCAGAACAAACTGGCAAAAAACCCACACAGATTATTCGTCTTCCTCATCTTGTTTAAATCATAGTAAAAATTGGCCTAAAATAAGCATCTTTTAAGTCCTTTAAGATCTTTATAAATGTGCGCTGTTAAAACAACATATTCTTCAGCAACAAAAATCTATTTGAGATCTGTTCACAAAGAAAAGGTTTACATTAAAATATCTTTAGTGGAAAATCCTCCTAGAGTTACCAAAACCTTTGCTGCTCAGCTGCTAAAAAAAAGAGCTTAATTTAAAAACAACGAATGAGTAAATATGGGTGTTAGTTATGGCCTCAGAAAATCCTTTTATCCATCAGATTTTTGCGTATCACTGAAACTATGTAAGGAATCAGATTATTGTTTTCATCCTTGGCCAAGTACTGCAATCATAAAAACATGCACTGAAGAACTGCTGTATTATTAGAAAAACTATCTACAGTAAAAGGTAGCGGTATCTCTAAGTGTAACACATAATTTTCATTATTAAGTAAAGAAGGGGAGAATGGGAAAGTCATGCTTCAAACAACACTCCAGTTGTGAAGCACGTAATATTCAATTTTTCAGCACATCAACAGTTCTTCTCAGAGGTCTCTAAAAGCATTTGATGAGCTTTCAACGCTGGCTCACCTCAGACTGCTTTTCCTTCTTCCCTGGCCTCAGAAGCTGTAATAAAAAATAATGAGATTATAACCCCATGTTACCACTCAGTTTAGGTTTATTTTCAAATAAATAAATTGTACAGTTACTGTATTGAATATACAAAACTACTACACTTCGCTGTTTGTTCCTGCCAGTCTGATCATTCTACTAATTTTCTAGACAGGTGTCTGTCGTGGTTTCACCCCAGCCAGCAGCCAAGCCCCACACAGCTGCCCGCTCACTACGCCTCACAAAAACTGGGATCAGTGAGAGAATCGGAAAGGTAAAAGCCAGAAAACTCATGGGTTGAGATAAAGACAGTTTAACAGGGAAAGTAAAAGCTGTGCACACAAGCAAAGCAAAACAAGGAATTAATTCACTGCTGCCCATGGGCAGGCAGGTGTTCAGCCATCCCCAGGACAGCAGGGCCCCATCACATCTAACAGTTACTTGGGAAGAGAAATGCCATCACTCCAAACACCCCTCCCTTCCTGCTTCTCCCACCCACTTTATACACAGACCATGATGCCACATGGTCTGGAATATCCCTCTGGTCAGCTGGAGTCACCTGTCCTGGCTGTGTCTCCTCCCAGCCTCTCATGCACCCCCAGTCCCCTCTCCAGCGTTACAGTATGAAAAGCAGAAAAGGCCTTGGCTCTGTGCAAGCCCTGCTCAGCAGTAACAAAAACAGCTCTGTGTTACCAACCTTGTGTTCAGCACAAATTCAAAACACAGCCTCGTACCAGCCACTGTGAAGAAAATTAACTCTATCCCAGCTGAAACCAGCACAGCATCTGGCAGTGTCAGTTTTCTTGGAAATATCCCATATCAGACAGTGACCAGAGTACATCCAACAAGTATCATACAGAAATTTGTAAGAAGATTCTAATTTGGACAGAAGTTTTTTATATGCATTACAGCTCTGCATTCCAAGCATGTTTTGAAACTATGCTAAATGCAAGAACTCACATATGCTCACCCCCAAGTAATCTAGGTCTCAATAACATTCAGGTGATATTTTAGAATTCTGGTTATTTCACACATGACCTAACTGGACAGCCTAAGTATATTTTGACTGTAGTACTTTCCATTTCTCTTTGTCTCTGCCTTTTCTTGTCTTTGTGAAATGTGAAGGAACATTTCCCAGATCAGTGGTACTGCAGAGGAGCAGGGATTTATTAGACTAAATGAATAGGAATACTAAAATGGAATGGAAGGAACATCATTATTAGGGCACAATAAAAATAGGAAGTTTAGTCGTAACAATGAAGTGAAATAGAATGTCTAGTCATAATACACTACTGTTTTTACTGACATCGTAAAGATTCAGCCTGCAGTAGAAATCTGTTGAAGAGCTTTTCCTTATGTTCTTGTGCTATTTATACTGATTTATGGTATAATCCTGAAGTATGAAACATCTACCATAGCATCTTTGAAATCTAAGTTCCTCCTAAACAGAGTCAAACTCAAACTTTGTTCCCAAGGAGATTAATTTTATGCAGCTTCTTGTCAGTAAATTGAAGGGGAAATCTCAAAAGTGAGAGTGCTAAGTGCATAATGGAGGCCTGCAGGGATTTCCTATGTCGTTTACAGTGATTTTTCAAAGACTTCAATGTGTCACTGCACTTTGTCTCCTTCATCAGCCTCTGAGTTGCATGTACTGTTGCATGACTTTGCTTTGTGGTTTGCTGAGATAAAGCTTCAGAGGTCTGGAAGTCTTTAACCTGAAAGGTACCCTTTGCACTCAAAAAGACAAATTAAAGCCATCTGATCAAGTGACATTATTTCCCTGAACCTGCCACTTCAGTGATTCAATCATGTCTGTAAGAATCTCAATTCTCTCATTTACCCATAAAAATGGAAATATTTGGCCATTTTAAAATGAGTATTAGTGATATTTATTTGCTGTGAAAACACTTGTGGAAATACTGCTAACTGAGTTAATAGAACAGTAGAGATTCATGTTCTTCTTGTCCCAGTTGAAACTTCTGCAATTTTGTTTCTGATTTTATTGTTATTGCTGATCACATGAAGCTACAAGGCAAAAGAAATTCAAAGAGATTTTTTTTTTTTCAACTAAAGACTTTCAGCATCTATGGTATCACTAATTTTCTTTTGTCACTCCACCAACTGGGGCTCTTGTTCTTTTTATTTAATGGATATACCATTCCAAGTGGTTTGGTACTTCATTATCAGCCATAAGAAAAAAATCAAATAAAATCAAAATCCTCCATGGATGTGTTACCATAATAAATCACAAACATGAATACTCATAGTACACCCATAAAATCCTACTTCAGTCTTCTCCAGGCAGAGTCTCCTCCATCTTATGGTACCCATTTCTGTGGGTATTAGGTTTTCTCCTTGCAAAACAGATCACTGTTTCATCCCCCATCACAGGCATCTTTGCTTTTAGGGGCTAATTGTCAATATTTAAATTATGTGAATAGTGCTGTTCCATGAACTTGCAGGAAAGATGACTGCTGCTCTTCTTCCCCCTTTGTCTGAGTCAGTAGATCACCGAAGGACTGCTGAGCTCTTAGACCCTCTAACATCCTAGGTGACACAGGAGCCAAATAAAGCCACGGAAAACTTCTGGAGTCAGCACAACCATTTACTGTTTTTCGTTTTGTTGCGGAGGTTTTGTGGTGTGGTTGGTTGGTTGATTGGTTGGTTAGTTGGGGTCTTTTAGTGCGAATACGATATGCTGGACAGTATGAGACTATGGACGTGTGTTATGATGAAAGAAGTGTTCTTCTCCAGTCACTATTCTTAGTTCACAGACATCCTTTCACAGCTTCAGTATGTAAGACTATGTAAATCTAGACCAGTCACTATACAGAATCAACACTGATTTATTTGCATACCAAACACACACCCTCGTGCTCTTCTAGCACTGATTTTGTTTGTGAGAAAACTGGCAAAGAAATACTTTCTTGCTATTAATTTCCTGGCTTCTGTAGTTAAATCAATGAAATAACCCACAAGCTTTTAGTCAAACATTCAACTCGGCAGACATGAGAAATGAAGGCTAACAAGTTTCCGTGCTCTGAAAATTATTCCTTGACTCAACGTGTGAAGGGAAGAAGAGAAAGATCTGGTACATGTGGCACACTTTGGTGAGTATCCTTTCTCAAGAACACCCGCATTAAATTATATGCACTGTGTCACTCGTGCCACTGTTAAACCAATTCTCAAAGGAGACAGAGCTGTTCAGCCATTTGGATCAGGTGATTTGTACATTCGACTTTCTGAATCCCACTTGCACTAAAATTACAAGAAGGAAAAATATGTTTTGAATTTAATCCACTACAGTGGGTCATATTTTATTGCAGTATTTTGTAAGAGATTATTAACAAACTGTGTGCTGTAATGAACAGTTGGTTTTGTATGTTTAGAAAGAACACGCTGTAACAGTCGCCACAGTGTGAAAACAGATCTTACTTGGCCCATCTACAAAGGAAAACCAATTTAATACAAACTGCTGAAAAACAGGTTCCTGCAAGTCAAAAAACCAGGTTCAATGGTTTGAGTTCTCTTTTGAGTACAACAAGCCATTACTGATTCACGAATGTGCCTCTTGCACTACACTGGTTCAGGAGATAAATTCGTAATTTTGATTGTACAATTCTACTTATGTGTACTAATTTGAAAAGTTTGACCACAGTGGTATACCTAAAAAATTGAAATCCAACACAAACCTATGGATAGAAAGGCTTGTTCTCTCAATTTTCAGTTAGAATTCCCAGAATTTGCCCCCCAAAGGCATATTCTTTTGGGAAAGGTGTAGGCTCATAGTCCTGTGAACTTCATACTGATGCTGATGATGAATGCAGACAGCACTGGTGCCTAACCTTTCCTTAGGGATAAGCTATTCAGTTTATAAAGGAGACACTCACAAACTCTATGCCTCTACTTTACTTGTCAGATATCATTAAATGTGTGTCAGTCATGTGACTAGAAGTACTGGTGTATCCCACATTTAATGTGTATGGAAGCACAGGGCACTTGGACTGGTGTACAACAGGAAAGGCTGTGCATTCTGTAACATGACTGCACATTTGTGCCACGACATCACCAAAATATTCTTTCATCCTCCACACTCTGATTATTGGCCATGGCAAAAGCAAGCCATGGGCTGCCAGAACTCCTCATGTTGCCTGCAGTTTGCTACCTACTTGTACCTGGAGAGCAAGATGTGAGCTAAAAGCTCCTATTTTTATCATCTTGAAATGGCAGAGGAGGCATCCATACACTGGAAGATGAAATAGGATATCTGCGTAAGTGACATTTATTATATCCCTGGATTCTTGTTTCTAAAAAGCACTGACCTGCTGTTATTATTAATGTGACAAAATGGCTACAGAACTTGAGGTCACTGCCACAGGCAAACCAATATATAACATGCAGAACTTTGCTACAGGTAGCAGACGTGATATAGTCTGATGGTGTTAACTGCTGCAGCTGCATTAGTAACAGTAGGAACCTGAAGACCTGCATCCGGCCTGGATCTGGCATTACAGCAAAAGGCAGGAGACTACCTGAGAAAGAACGAAAACATGATAAAGACAGGACATAACTGGTTGAGTCAACGGCACAGACACTATGCAGCAACATGTCACCTAAGTTGTGTCAAACAAAACAGTAGCTTGGTGGTTAGGGCACTGCAAGGACAGTGACCACGCATTTATTAGTTAAAAAAGAAAGTGCCTGAGTGCTTATCCGGGCTCTGAGGTCTGTAAGGACAACAAGCTCCAAGCGCTGCACTGGCAGTTTTCAGGTATCAGGTCTCCCCATATTTCTAGTCAAGTTTTCACTCCCTGAACTCCGTGCTTCCATGGACTGAATATATCACACAGCCTGGTATCAAAGATCAGAGAATCACAGAATATTCTGAGTTGAAAGAGACACACAAGGATCATCGAAGTCCAACTCCTGGCCCTGCACAGGACATCCCAAGAGTCACATCATGTATCTGAGAGCATTGTCCAAACACTTCTTGAAGTCTGTCAGGTTGGTGCTGTGACCACTTCCCTGGAGAGCCCGTTCCAGTGCCCAAACACCCCCTGGGTGAAGAACCCTTTCCTGACATCCAGCCTAAACCTTCCTTGACACAGCCTCATGGAGAACTTCATGGAGAGGCATTTCCAGTTTCCTCCAGGAACACTTTTTCTTATCACTCCATTTCTACCCTTCACTTACCAAAGGCACTTCCTACCCTCCAGAGGCGGCGTGCGCGCAACACCTCGAGAGCTCCGGGGAAGAAACAAGCACATGAGTGCGGCAGGACCCAAGGCGGGCGAAGGAGACCCACAGCATTCGTAGCCCCCGCGCCCCCTCACAGATCCCGATGCCGATCCCTCAGCCCGCGGCGCTGGCAGGCAGGCGGGACAAGCCCGCCGGGGTCCCGGCGGACATACAACACGCCATTTCCTCGGCCGCCCGAGGGCACAGCCAGCGCCGGTCCCCGCCCCGCAGCCCAGCGATGGGTCCCGCCCAGCGCACGGCGCTGTTACGAGAGCGGCTGCGCTCCTCCTCCTCCTTCTCCTCCTCTTCCTCTTCTCTGCCCCGCTGCCGGGATGCCGAAGCTTAGCAAGGAGGCCAAGCAGCGGCTACAGCAGCTCTTCAAGGGCGGCCAGTTCGCCATCCGCTGGGGCTTCATCCCCGTAGTGCTCTATCTCGGTCAGTG
>VZTF01005662.1:1791448-1808460 GCA_013397755.1 Cnemophilus loriae
GGCGGGGCCGCGGGAAGGGCCCGGGGGGCCAAGGCCGCCCCGCCGCGCTCCCCCTGCGCCCCGCGGCCATCGCCGCGCATGTGCGGGGGGGAGGGCGGAGTTGCCCTTGGCAGAACTGCGAGACGGGGAGGCTTTTTGTTATAGTTGGCGTTTTTGTTTGTGTGTTTGTATGGTTTTTGTTTGGTTTTTTCTCTTTTCTTTGTAAAGAAGAACTGTGTGATCCTCCCACTCTACTCGGCCCTAGCGAGGCCACATCTGGAGTGCTGTGTCGAGTTCTGGGCTCCTTAGTACAGCAAAGACGAGGAGCTGCTGGAGAGGGTCCAGCACAGGGCCAAGAAGATGATTAAGGGACTGAATCTCTCTGATGAGGAGAGATTGCGAGTGCTAGGCCGGTTTAGTCCAGAGAACAGAAGACTGGGAGGGGATCTCAGTAAAGCACACAAATATCTCAAGGGCAGGTGCCAAGAGGATGGTGCCAGACCCTTTAGTGGTGCCCAGCTACTGGACGGGGAGCAATGGCCATAAACTATAACACAAGAAGTTTCACCTCAGCATGAGGAAGAACTTCTTTGCGTTGAGGGTGGCAGAGCACTGGAACAGGTTGCCTGGGGAGGTCATGGAGTGTGTCTGGAGACATTCAAAATCCAGCTGGATGCACTCCTGTGTCACCTGCTGTAGGTGACCCGTCCTTGGTGGGAGATCAAACTAGGGGATCTGCAGAGGTCCCTTCCAACCCTAACAATTCTGTGGTTCTGTAATAAAGAGTTTTTTGCCCCGTTTCCTCCCTGGAGGCCAATTCTGTGTGAGGGCCCCTCTGGGGAGTGGGCGGAGCACTGAAGCAGCCCAACAGCAACTGGAGCTGCGATTTAACCCTGTGTCAGTGACTCCCTGCTGTAGTAGTGAAGGCTGTGCTTTGTGCTCTAGGGAGTCTGTGGTAAGGAGAATGCTGGGAGCGCTGCTTCATGGCACTGAGGGCATTGCCAGCCTCTGGCTGAGGTTGAATTTCCAGCAACGTACAGGTTACAGTCTCTTTCCCACCAAAAATGGTGTGTCTCCTGTTTCCAAGCTGCAGTGGAACGTTAAGGGGATGCCTTGATGTTGTGCCTGATGCCCAGGATATATTTTGCTCGCTCCTGTCATTGGGCTGGCCACGCATCACTACCACACTGTAGTTCTGCTGAGTTAGAGCTGTATGCCTTCAGCTGTCCTTCTTAAAGAGCTTGACCCACTTAGAACATGTGCCACAAGCCTGACACTTTTGTTCACTTCTTTTATCACAGTGGGGCCCAGGAAAGCTGATCCTTGCAATTCATCTTTGTTACTTTCTGGCCAAACTGTTGGGCCTATTGGGAAAAGCACCTAAACCAGGCAGGCATCTCTGCACTGAATGCAAACATGGAGGAGGGCTAGGAGCTTGATGTGTTTACAGTCAAATCTGATAAGTTGTTTTGATTAATTGAGGGGAATGCACTGTCTGGTTTGAAAGGCTTTGATTGTTTATAGGTAACAACCAGAGAAACGTTGGTCTCTTCAGCTGTTACAGGAGTGCTTTAACAACAATTACAAGCAAAAAAAGTCACTTCAAAAACTATGGAAAAAACTAATTAGCATTATTAGGTCCGAACTTTAATTGCATTTCTATTTTTAGTTTATCAATTATTTCAAATTAATAAGTTTTGGGTGGGAATTTCAGCAGTGTTTTGTGACCTAATTTGTTGTTGTTGAAGTTTTGATTTGATTTTACTTCCACGACAGTGTCTGTGGATGTGGGAAAGATCTCTTTTTTCTTAGTGACATCAGAGGACATTGAATAAGTTACTTCAGATTGTATAAAGCCACCTTACCGTATTTACAGTTGCACTAACATCCGGGTGCCTAGTATATTTTTGTTATGTAGCAGTGAGAAATTTAAGTTGTAGTAGTTTAGGTTCATATCTCCAGAAAATAAGTGTGCTGTTCCACATCTGCATTGCCCTCTTATATATTTATCTGCAGTAATGAAAGTATAAGCAGATGGGAAGGGGACGTGCAGATGCCACCTTGATTGCCGTTGACATTTGGAGGTGGCATGCTCTCAAAGTCTGCAGGACTGGAAGAACCTCTTCTCTACTGGGATTACTTTTGAATCTGGGAGGGAAGGTGTGACCCCTGTGTATATAAAATACGTGCTAAATTAAACATAGGCAAGGAAATGGTCAGAAAATTTGAGCCTTTAACTTTCTCTGAAGGGCTTTCTAGCTCAGGGCATGTACAAGGAGCCCAGTATGTGAATGTGCAATTACAGGTCATTGGTGGGGTTTTGTTGTATTTTTTTAAACTTGCTTTGAAGTGGCTGCCCTGGTTTTAAGTCAGTAAATTAGACCAATGCAGTTTTGTTAAACCTGGTTTGCTTATTTAAAAATACTAGGGGTGAGGGGAAGAGCCACAAACGTTCACACACGGAGTGTGACTGCAGTTCATGAATTTTCAAGCTGTGTTGCTGGACAGTATGGCAACCAAAGAACTCAGGTCAGGATGTCTAATAGTCTCAAATCACTCAAGGTATTCTTCAAAGAGCTTTTCCAGTGCCTGTGAAGTTAATGGAAGTTTTTCCATTAACCTTTGTGGCCTGTGTTTCAGACAACATGACATTAATTATTTATTTTCTGTAAACGAGGGAAATAACATATTTTTCATGAAACAGTCACTTCTAGATAGCCTGTGTAGTGTTGAACAGTGCCTGAATTGTGTGGTTCTGTTTCAAGACTTTTATTTTACAGTCCAGAGAGCAAAGATACTTCATATACTAAACCTTCAGTTGCTTCCCTAGCATGCATGTACTTTAGTCAATTGGTATATTTGAGTCATTGGCTGGGGATGAACTCTTTGTAGTTAATGTTCATTTCATTTTCCTGGGTGTTAGAAAACATCTTGTTTGTTTGCAAGCTTTAGTAGTATGTAGCTTTTTCAAAAAAGTGCCAGTCAGAATAGAAGACTTGAGGTTTAATTGATTTAACATTTGGCATTCTGTCATGCTAAATCGAGTGACCTGTTACTGAAATACTGGTTTTAAGTTGTGTGTCAGGTGTCACTGGAGAATTGCCTGTTAGGCCTCAAGGTGCTTGCTCTACACCAGTTACAGGTGTCTCTGTTGGTGGAGCCCTGCTAGGTTGCTTTCCGAACAACATTTAAAATCTATGAGTTTGTGTGTGTAAAGGTATGTGTGTCTTGATCTCCGGGGTAGATGACTTCCTTCATCTCACACAGTTAGTAGACCCTGAATTTTAACTCAGGTAAAGATGCAGGTAAGACCTTTTAAAAAAAGAAGAGTGTACAGTTGTATTTATTTTCTTTGCTTTCTAACCCTCATAAGAATGTGCAGTTTTTATTCAGGTTAGTGCACAGCTTTACAAATCACAATTCTCTGTTCAGTGGTTATCTTTTTCATTGCTGCTTGATGGGCTGGAATCATTTGATAGAGATTAAACTATGTAGGAATTTGCACATGCTTTTTTATTTTTATATATGTATGTAATGTCTGTTTCACTTCAGGTTTTAAAAGAGGTGCAGATCCTGGAATGCCTGAGCCAACCATCTGGAGGTATGTATTGGTTCCAAATGTACATACAAACCCACTGCAGATAGTTAGTGGTTTGGGTGTTACCTCCGGCCAGCAACAGTTGTGAATGATATTTCCATCCCTTGTTTTTAATTCTTGTGGTTCTTGTTTCTTTGGAAATTCAAATGACAAGTCAGCAAAGTTCTAGTTCTTGGGAAGACCTTCCCCTTGATCTTGCATGTTTTTTAAGATATGGAACTTCCTGTGTCTTTTGCATGACAGCTGCCTTTCTAATCTGTTGTAGAGCTAGTTTGTGCAGGTTTCTGCACTAAAGAATAACTTCTCAGCTTTCTAGCGCAGGTTTAAACCAAAACCCAATCTCCTTCTGCCTTTGCAAATGAGGGAATAACGCTGCATAAAAGGTGCATGAAATAAAGGGCTGTATCCTTCAATATTAGTCACTGTCAGGAAGCAAAGTGCATTTGGCTCATATTGCCTCTTTCTTGTGGGACTCTTTGTTATGCTGCAATGTTATGGCATTAGTAATGCTAAAGTTCTAGTGATATTTGAGTTTCGTTTAAGGGCTTCCTTGGGTCAAACTAATTAAAGTTTTGAAGAAAGGATGGTTCTTCTGTTTTTCAAGAAATGCCTGTGTTTACTGCTCAGGATCTGGTATCCCTAAAACAAGTAATTGGTGGACTGTATTGTTTGCAAAGTCATAGATTAACTCTTCTGGCTTCACATAGTTACAATGTATAGAAATCCCATTTTTAGGATTTGGTGATTCAGTAGAAACAGTAGAAAATCTGGGGAAAAAAGTAGTAAGATCATATTACAATTTTAGTGGAATCTTCCATTGTCTTAATAACCAAGTTGCTGCAATTGTTTGCTTGCTGGCAGTGTTTCTAAGTTTAGCTTCACTGGTGGTTTGAGACTTCTTTATTTGGTGTGAATCTGTACAGTGTAAAATACGTGTTTTGTACCAGAATACATATACATAGATACCACAAGCAGATCTTTGGTCTAATCTGAAGCTTACAGGCTCTCATTTTTGTGAGCATGTGTTGGTCTGTAGCCTCTGCCTACATGGTGCTCTGTAGGTCTGGCTTTCAGTATATTTGTGACATTATTGCAGTATTTTGGAGGCTGGCATTTATTCTGTACATTTATAGGGCTGTTCCTCCAGACTCGTGTTTTACAAATATCAATTTAAAAACAGGTACATGCTGCAAATCTGACTTTCATTTCCTCCCCCCTCCCCTTTCAGTCTACTGTGGGGATGAAGGCTGTGATGGTCCTGTTCTAGACGCAGCCGATGGACAGAGCGTCAGAAGATGCGTACATTCCAGAGGATGAGGCTGACACTTAGACCGGCTGGCTCAATCAGCTTGCTAATGACATAGGTTGTACATACAACAAAATGAAGTTTATATGGACCTAACTTATTTGCATTACGGTGTAATTAAATAAATACAGTTTGAATGGGTGCACATTGTTTTTAAGTCTTTACATAAGTATAATGTAATAATTCATTTATTACAGAAACCCATGGTGAGGGTTTTGTTTTGTTGTGTTTTTTTCCAAAATATGGTGATATTCATCCCCCATACTTACCCCTGTTAATGATCATCTTTTGGGTAAAGATTCCTCTTTTATCTTCACAGTAATCAGAAATTTGAGCTAATGTTTTAAATACTTCAGTATTCTTTAAAGGTTGCTTGCCCAAATGTTGGTGAGCCTGTGTGGCTGGTTACTGTGCTGATCCACTTGGGTTTTTTTCCCCCTTCTTGGATTCTTTTATCTGTGGATACAGTAAGGATTGAGGGATGTGTATGTTTGTGTTTTCTAGCACAGTCAGGTACTAAAAAGTATACTTTTCTGCTAAACTTAGCTTTAAATGCTGTCTGTGTTTTCTGGGATTTAGGATGGGATGGGAGGACACAACAGTTGAGTGCCCTGTGTGTATGTGTATACATTGCTCATACTGTAAGAGGAAGTTACTAATGTATAACTGAAGGAAGAAAACAAGTACATCAGACAAGGTGTATGCTTCATTGTTATGCTGAAGTCTTGCTCTTTGGACCATGGTTATTTTGGTTTCAATTGATTTTCTCTCTTTTAACACTGACGTTCAAGCACTAAAATGGTGACTGCTTGGTTTCTGTTAAATAGAAGCTGTTTTGGGTAGATTGCTCTCTCCCTCCCAGAACTGTGCAGGGTGGCTTGTATCTCTGTGGTGATTCTTAAAAAATAGTTTTTATTGGCCCCAAATTATCATTGCAACAAAGGCAGTCTAGATTTTGACATGGCTCTTTTTTTTTAGCCCCACAGATTTTCAGGCAGTTTTTACATTAATCAAATGTTTAATAATAGGAGATTCCTCAGTTTTTAATCTGCCATGAAAATTCATGGTAAAATGTTACTGTGTTTAAGGGCTGTGATTGGAAAAACAGAGAGAAATGAGCCAAGGGAAAAAACTTAAATTGAAAGACAAGAATTGGAAAGAAAAATGTGAAAACATTTATGAGAGCTAATGCAAACCAGCATGTTCCTTAAAATCCCATTAATCATGATAAGTCAATCAAATGCCATGAAATACTGGCATGGCTAATGCTAATGGACGGCTGACAGTGGAACAGAGCAAGGACTGAATGCAGAACATATTCTTGTGACCGTATATCCTTTTGCCAGTGCAGCCTTTCTAGTGCCTTTTCTCTTATGGTAACTTGGGATTAATGTAACTCCTCAAGTGTCTTAAATTATGAAAGGAATTAAAATTTTGATTCTTTTTCTTGACTGATCCTGGTGATACTAGTAATGAAATAATCTGTTGGTACTTGGTAGTGACTTTAATAATGATTAGGAACATTTTTCTTCTGCTGAATTTCATGCAGTAACTGAGATATTCAGTATTAAGGGATACGGTATTTAGTGTGAAGTAACTGGTATTTCTCAATCAGATTTTGCATTTCGTGAGGGTGTACGATACCCAAAATGCAGCAGTGGGTAGATGGACCCAAGCACCTGCAGAAATGTATTTCATGTACTCTGTTGTGTGTCGGACATTTGGGCATGTGGTTTGTGGGTCGTAACCACCACGTGGTTGCTCTGGCTGCTTTCCAAGAGTGATAGTATTTGGCAAGAGGTAGAGAAATAGGGAAGTGTTCCCTCTTTCATTAAAAGTTTTACAAAAGCATGGATATGTCAGGCACAGGCCAGATTCTGTGACGTCTCCATGCTGAAAGTTTGTCTTAAAAATAGTTGCATTTCGGTTTTGCGACTTGGAATTATTGGATATATACTGCTTATGCAATTCTTACTTTAAGCGCGTTGGATAGGAAATTTTTGGTAAATTCTTCACTGCTGCTCAAGTATGTTTCAGGAAGGTCATTAGCATAGAACTTTTGGGTTTTCAAATTGAGGGGGGAAAAGCCTTTCGTAGTACCTTCAAGTCAGGTTAAATTGAATGCCAGCATGTAGTATAATGTTTTTTATTTGTATGTCCAGACTTTCATTCCATATAGTGCTCTTTCTGTAATTAAAAGTTGAGTGAAACTTCTCCTTAAAGAAACATTTATATTCTTCCCTGGGAAAAAAAAAAAGAACAGGTATTAATCATTAAATCTTGGTAATTAATTGTAAGGTAGCAAAAAAAAAATTGGAGATATTTTTCTTCAGGTTTAAAAATGAAGAAATCTTTGGTATGGATGTTTTGAAGTTACTTTGCAGTTTTTGTCGTTTTCACAAAATTTGGATGTGCTTGTAAGAGCAGATCAATGTCTTGGGAAGTTATACATTAAACAGATTCCTGTGAATAATCTTAATTCCCTTAAATAAGGTCAGGAAATATGCTAGTTTTGGTAAGACTGGGTTTTTTTGGTGGTGCTAGGGAGAAGAGGGCAGGTCTATGGAGTGAGGTGGAAGGAATCTCATGTTTATCACAGCTGGGGACTTAAATTAGGTGTTAATAATTTCAAGTGTTTTAATCAATGATTTTTTCCTTTCCGTTTTTCTCACAGTAGAACTTGAGAAAGTTTTATTTTACTGCCACATGGGAGATGATTATAAAAGAACAAATAGGAGTTTTCCTGCTTGACTGTATTGATCTCTGTCACTGAAGCAGTGCCTTCTGCAGCCAAGTGCAGATTCTTTTCTGTGGTGGGGTTTGTGATGCAGTCCTGTGAACTCTTAGTGTTGGAATAAAACCAATGAGCATAGTTTACTGAAAAATGAGCTGTGATTTCCACACCTGAGCTCAAGGCTACAGTCTAGATGTGTGAAATAAATTCAGTGATGCCTTCCTGTGTTTGGGGAAGATTGTACTGACTTTTAGGTATCCCGTTGATCTTAACCTGGAGATAGGGATTGTTTGGCTTTGTATTTTGTGCCTTCAGAGTGGAGGTGGAGTGTGCTTGTGGTTGCCTCAGTGTCAGGGAAATGCCACCTGTCATTGGAGCCTGTTGTACCTGGTGACAAGCAATTGTGCAGGGGACTGAGAAGGGGTCTTGTGGGTTTGGTGGTTTTCTTGGTCTTGGTGTATGGACTGTGGATCTCCTGGTAGCAGGGTATAAAAAGAATGGTCAGTTTATTGTTATCACTAAAGGGAAAAAAAAATCTGGCTTTCAGTATAATTTTGTTCTTAATAATTTAATCTACAAAGAAACCTACCTGTGTGCTTCATAAACTCTTCAAGGCCTGGGTAGTTGTGAGGCAGAATTAAGGTGATAGGGAATTTGTAACAGATTTTAAATTCAGCTGCAAATTCCTGGTGTAGACACAGCTGGTACAAAGTAACTGTACTGTATCTCATCACAGTTATAAAACAGAGGCTGTGTGATATATTTTTCCTGGAATTAATTCATTTGCAAAGCTCCTATTAGCTGAACTATAACATTTAAACATGTAAACTGTGCAGACCAAATCAGTGTTCAGAATTTTGTCGCAACAGGTGAAGAATTTTGTCGCAACCATTTTGGTGAAGTATAAAACCTGTCCTTAGCTACTTTGTACGGCTGTCTTCCAGAATGGCTGTAGGTGACAAAGAGCTGCTTAAAATCTCATCTTCTTGCATTATGTGGTAAAGGGAACAGAGATCTAACATAATGGTTTTTATCAGGAAAATTGCTAAATCAAACTACATATACCCTGGATATTTTTGGAAATATTTTGTTACAGGTTTGGAATTTAAGCTATGATGATACTGATGATATTTGGAAATTAAAGCTCATTACATCTGTTTTCACCACAGGAGGAGAGACCACATCCTGTTAAATGTCATATGACTAATTTAATTTTTACAAATAACGACTTTATTGCAATTTCTAAATACTTTTCCATGATGGTGTGTAATGCAATAGCCATTTCTTGGTTAAGCTTGTGGGTTACATACATTGTTTCTTAGTTATGCTTATGTTAATTCAGGATTAGAGGATGGGTTAGATGGAGGGAATGTTTATCTGCTATGTGGAAAAGAATATGGCAGGGCAAATCAAATCTCAGTTTTTTGATTCTGAAGGTGAATGTTTGTTTTTTTTAAACAAATTTTCTCAGGAAATATTGAATCTTAGATTCTGGTCACTGAATAGAAATCCAGATTGTAGAATTTCTGTAGAGTGTTTCCTGATTACTGCCAAAGTCAGTCTTGAAAATATAGCAGGATTTGGTTAAGTATGTTTAGATTACAGAAATTGGTTGATTTTGCTAGTAATTCATGGAGGAAATAGTACTTCAAAGTTGAAGTCTGCAGAGGCTGCATTTTTTGGGAGCAAGGGAGTGGGTAGGTTTTGGTTTTCCTCTTATCAAGAAGAGGAAAGATTCACTGAAAGAGATCAGAAATTGTTATCTAATCATTTGACTTGAAAAGCAAGGACTTAGTCACAAGGTTTGTAGTTTTATTTTTTTTTTTTTGCCAGCACCTCGACCATGAGGACTTTGATGTATACTACTGCATACTTACCTTTCCATCATTTTATTTTTTAAATTGAAAGTGGAAGAGATTATTAGTTACAAATAACAGTGGCAAACATAAGGGGAAGTTTCCCATCAAGCTAAGACAACCTAATGGCTCATTACTGCTGAAAGTGGTGCTGATGCCATGCTTTACTGGTGGTGTAACTCTTCCATATCTTGTAGCATCAGCTTGGTTTTGCTAATCTCACTTACCATTAGCTGTTGATAAAATCTGTGGAGGCACTAGAGGTGCAGGCAGTCTCTTACAAGTAGCTGTTCTCTCTGCCAAAATTTAGTGTTTATACCAGAACAGGGTAGGGAATGGTACTGCAGCCTGGGAAGTCGGTCAGGCTGAAATGTTTTCCACTTTTTTATTTTTTTTTCCGCCTGAGAAATGTCTTACACGATAAAGTAGGGTTACAAAATAGAAAAATGATACTTCAGAGACTATCCCTTATCCTCACCCCCACCCCCTACTTTTCAATTCCAGATGACTTTAATATTAGGTTGCATTCTGTCTTTTTGATTTTTTGGGGGATTGTTTTGTTTTTTTTTCTCTCTTGTCCAGCGGCAGCTGCTCTTAAGGATATTTTGTTTCTCATCTTAAATACTGTTTCAGAATACTGTAGGCTTTTCTTGCATTCTGTATGATGTATGCATGCTTTTGAACATAGCTTCACCTTCTTCCTTCTTTGGGAATTCAAAATCAGGATGAAGGGAGCTGGTAATCTGTGAAGCATTCCAAAATCTCAGTGTGAGGTTAACGACTAGGGATGAATGGAAATGTGGGGAAAGGCTAGCTGGGATGTGCAGGGTGAGGCTGGTCCTGTACAGCAGCAGCCAAAATGCTGCTTTGGTGGGTAATTTCCTATTTTTTTTTAGGTAATTATTAGCAGGTCTTTTTTAATTTGGCTCGTGTTAGTGGTTTTGTTGTTGTCGTTATTGTTTTGGTTTTTTGAGTTTTCTTTGCTCAGTTAATTGGCTGTCAGTTAGGAAGAACTCTCTTCAATAGAAATGTTGAGGTATTGTTGCTGAGTGTAGTTAGGAATGCTCACTTTTGCTATTGTTCTGGTTTTTTTAATGTGTTTGTGCGGGTCTGCCAACTAAAATAAATGCCTTTGTGTCTTTACTGATGTAAAATACTTTCTACACAGCAAACTGGAAAAAGGATGATAAGTTGGTTTATTTGAGAGACCCTGTAACATGCTCAGCAGTGTTTAGGTCTCTTTAGACTTCTGAATTCCCCACTGCAAATATTTGTGTGCCGGAAGCACCAGTGAGTGTTGTTTTCAGCAAGTGGCACTGATCCTGGGAGCAGTCCCTGAAGTTGCCAGTGTGATGGAAGATTGATGGCCAGCAAGGCAGCTGCTACATTGAAGGACCGTGAGAACTGTGGGTGCCTGTGGAGGAGCCACAGGTGAAATAATGGCAGCTCAGTGGCACCGTCAGCGACAACACTTTGCTCCAGGAAGGACTTGAAAGTTGACCTTCCTACCCAACAAATGGTGATCTTTGCTCATCTTCTGAACTCTAAAATGTGGCAGCATTTACGTGTTTACTAGAATCGCAGTCAGCCTGGAGTAGCCATCAGGTGAAGGGTGCTGGTGGAAGTGTCTGTCAGTTGCAAGGGATTTTGGCGTTCCAATTCTAACACGACTTTTGGTGTTTTGTTTTTGTTTAGTGTGCAGTGTGCATAGTAACTAATGGTGATCTCAGGCAGCCACTTTCTACTGGGAGAGGCGAAACCAGGAGATGCCTTTCCTTTTGGTCAGTTGTTTTTTTTTTATTTTTTTTGCTCCTTTGTGTTCTCACATAGTGGTTGGGTACAGTGTGGGATCTACTTTGAGTCTTATAGCTATTATTGACCTAATAAAGGCCAGAAAAGTCTCTAACCAAATGGTCACTAAAAGAAAATCCTTGTGAATGTAAACAGTGAAAAAGCTAAACCAGGCTTTCCTATGCTTCCTGGAGCATGTGCCAGGACGGTTAAAGTGGGATCTTATGTGCTCTTAGAAAACCTATTCACCACAGACCTCTTTAAAGATCTCCTTGACATCTCCTCATTCCTCCTCCAGATATTGCTCAACTTGAGATGACAGTTTTACCATATTGGGCAAAGCAGTGGTTTGTTTTGTTTTGAGCATCTGAGATGTGAGCAGTGGGTGGACTGGTCACTGTTTTGGCATCCCCAGTGGTGGAATGCATATGTGGACAATCAGATCACTCAGAGGAAGAGGAGAGTTTACTGACATCCTTATCCACATTCCAAGGCATGCCTTTCATCTGCGCATCTTCACCACTGTGCCAGAAGGAAAAGTGAGGTAATTAATATTCTACCAATTTTAGGGACAAAACTTGAGGGACTTCTGCTGCCTGCATCCCCTGTGTGGTCTGTGAATTCCTCTGAGTTTGGGTACATTAGGTACCTGCACAGCTACAGTGCTGCAGATGATGCAGCCAAGGAAAGTTTCAGTGGTTTGGTTCTCAGGCTTAAGTCCTGGTTGGTTAAGTACTGGTTTGTTTTTTTTGTTTTTTTTTTTTTTTTGCTATACAGTATTCAAGAATATGCATTCATGGTATGTGGCTTGTCCATACTAGTGAAATATAAATTATAAAAGACAAGTGCATGTTGCTGCATTGCTTAGCAGCAATATGTTGATTTATATTGCTTAAGGAAACAACCTAATTTTTTTTCCTACTTCTTGAGGTAGGGGCTAGAAATGTTTAACCAAACTTAGAAAATTCCCATGCATGACAGCAATAAAACTAATCAGAGGATAGTATTCATGTCAAAGTGGTTAATGTGGTTGCCTCACCACTTTATTTGTTTAAAAGAGACTGTTTGACTTGTAAGAAGATCCTTACAAGCAATTTTATTGGGTGTTCCTTATTAAATATAAGGGACTTGTCCATTTGTTGCTCAGGAGCATTGGTGCTTTATCTTGTTCATTCTTAAGTGCCGTTTTCGGTGCATCTGGTTCCTTCAAACCCCATTTTTAGAATTATATGGTAATCAAGTTGTCTGTATGTGTATACATATGTGCTATGTAGATAGCTGGCCTAATTTTACAGATAAATTCTTGAAAGTGGTTATTCTGGTAATTGAAGGTATTAAAAACTGGATATGTTAGAGTGCTTTGGTCTTATTTAAAGTTCACACAGGTTATACAAGCTTTTTTTAAAAATCAGCTTTTATTTGTTCTAAAAATATAAATAAGTCATAAATACTATCTCTCAAGTATATAAAAACATGTTACACAACAATTTTTCTGAGTTCTGAAAATTGTTTTTTGTTGAATACATATTAAATAAGTTTATATTCTGAATAGTACCATTAGAAAGGAAATAAAATACATAATTCGTTTAAATTATTTCTAATTATTGAAAATATAAATAAGAAATATTAAAAACTAATAAATATTTTAAATACAATAAATAAGTTCCTAGAAGGAAATGGGAATCTGTATAGATGCAAACCATTGTTACTATTTCTAGTTCTTAAAACAGAACAACACTGTTATCTGCCACCTGACAGATCTGTAACAAAAGGATTGTGCCTGAACTAAAACATTCAAACACTGAAACTCCTGGTATTTTTCAAATAGCGCACGGCCCTCACTGTCTTCTCCATAAATGAAGTAAAATTTCGGAGGATGAGATGGATGGTGATTTTCTCTGTCCAGGCCTTAGTGGACTTCAGCTTTGTGTGGAGGGATTCCTGGGTGGGTGCATCTGGGATGATCACTTCTTCGGGATTGATCGCCTGTGAAAAAGACAATATTGGAGGGCCTTGGTTAAAACACTGTCACTGAGCCTGTTGGGGAGTATTGGTTTGTGTGTTCCCAACCTGCTGCATATCCACCCTTTCTGTACTGCAGACAACAGACCTCCCTGGGACCTGTGCTTCCCTCCAGCCCTGCTTCTGTGGAGAGGTGTGGGGAATGCTGATGCCTGCTATGATTGCTGGGTAGCAATCTCTGGGCTATAGTGTTTGTTCTGGTGTGAATGCAACCTCTGGCATCGTGGTCCAACAGGCTCTGAGCAGATCAATACACCCCTCTTGCTCTCTGCCAGTCACGTGGTTGGTTAGGTAGGGAAGTGCTGATCATGGTTTGTCCTAACCTGTACTGCTCCATCCTGAGTCATAAGTTAATTGGCTGACATTGGAATACTCTCACGTTTTGTTTCACACCTGTAGATGAAGTTTCCAAAGATGCCAAACTTGTTTAGCTGCTTAATTCTTACTTTCCAGGCATTTAGTCACATGTGAGACTAAGTGCCACCAACTTTCACTGATATGTGAGAGCATAACTACAAGATGAGTAAAAGTTATTTATCTAATGAGTTATTTATCTAATGCTGACTCACAGCACTGTGCACCCAGTACCTAAAGGCCTTTGCAGAACTTGTCCCAAGAAGTGAGACTTCTGAAAATGGCAGTTACACACCCAAATCATGGAGCTGTTTTAAGTGATTTGGAGTCCAAAGTTACAGCAAGTATCTGCTTAATCCTGTGTTTAGGATCTCTCCTACCCTTTAACAAGTGACAAAAACATGCAAACCTCCTCCTGGAATGTCTTTTTTGTGAAATATAAGAGATAAATATTCTTCCTATCCAGACTACTTGGGAGAGTGTTCTGATGACACCCCCTTTTACTGGTGTGCCCACCTCCTTGTTGCATTCTGTTAAAGTTGGTATCTGGATATCCAGACAGGTATCGTGCTGGTGGATCTATTTAACCACAAGTGATGGATTCTGGCTTTGCTGTCCTTGCCTTAAAGAGCAGATTTTTCTCTCACAAAGAAAAATTTCCAACCTGAAGATCAAGGCTTTTTCTCAAAAACTCCATAGTTTTTACAACTACAGTTTTTGCTTTTGATCTCTCTGTTTAATTCTGCCTGTTTGATCACCTTGGTCAAAAAAAATCTAAAAACCCCACAACAAAGCCTCAAACCCAACCCAGAGAACCTAGTCTCTCTCAGTTATGAAACAAACTTTCTGCAAACTTGTGTATCAAGTTGGAAGGAAGTAATCAGTTGCTGTCTTATGACAGGACTATTATTCTCAGCTAGCACAGTGTGAAAAAAAGTTCAGCTTCCTTTCACATAAAGAATGATGGGCATAAGTAAATATGTTAGGAAAGGTATGGCAAACACACAATAGGCTTTTCACATGCCGAAAATTGCCTTGAAGAAAATAATGCCCCAAGACTTCTGCAGTCCTTACCTGGGTGATTTTTAATCAGGCAAATGGTTTCCCCAAAGACCAAAGGAAATGTTCATATTAAGGATTATTAATATGAGCAAGAGCTACAGGAATTGAGTGAATTTTTGAAGTGTGATCTTTCGAAGCTCTCCAAAACATGAAAAATATCTTTCAGAAATTAACAGCATTTTAGTTTACCAAATCAAAAGAGAAATAGGTATTTTTATGAAAGATTTTTTACAAGAAAAATACGTGTTTTTCAGCAGGGAGCTGTCTGGTATATTGACAGCAATGCTGATATATCAATATACCATACAGCTTGGCTTAAAAGTTTGTTTTGGAGAGTTTTAAAGATAAATAATATTGTAAAACTATACTTGGCTCTTTTTTTTTTTTTTTTTAATGTGGGCTTTTAAAAAAAGTTGCTGACTTCTGCTTCTCAGTGGGTTCCACCATTACAGGCTGAATTGCAGTTCCACAATTAGAAACAAGCTCCCTGAGGGATCTTGTTTCTATCAGGCAGTTTAATATATTTGTTCTTAAAACAATGATGCATTTAGTTGGTTTGGAAATTAGAAGTAACTATAGAAAGTAGGAAGAAGAGTTGTTTCTTTAAGAAGTGAAAACAAAACTTTGTAAAACCTGTAAGTCATAAGGGTAAGATCTGAGCATAAGGAACTGTCACCTGTTTTTTCAAGGAACTGAAACATAGCATCCTCTATTTCACGTAGCATCCTCTACTTCTAACTTCACATCAGTATTAAGCCGCAAAAATTATCAGACGGAATTTAAAACCAACTCACCATCTGTCTTATGGTACGTGCCAGGTGCTCTGTACTATAGCATAGCGATTCAACATTTTGGTTTTCACTAATAAAAGTTTCTTGTACGTATTTGAGGTATGTGTGAAACGTATAAAGCCCGCTGGAGATTTTTCTCAAGCATTTATCCTGAAATGAGAGAAAGGTGAGAAAGTCACTTAGAGTTCAAAATGCCTTGATCTCAATGCTGTGTGCAGGTTAGCAGATGATGCTTATATAGTGTGGAGGTCTGGCCAAAGCCAGCTGGAGCCGGCACAAATCTTTAGGTCGACTTCCACAGTTCTTTTGAGCAGGCAAAACCTGCCCCAGGTATACAGGATTTGACCAGAAAGGAGAGAGGGTCCTTGCCTCATTGAAGCCGGCGAGCAGACACCCATCTTCCTCCGTCACCTTAGGGAGGTTGAGGTTGTTGTGGAGGAGCATTTCCATGCTGTTCTGGCAGATGGTAAACTTCTTGCACATCTGGGGAGAGACACGGAGAGGTTTGGTCGCACCTTGGCGGGAGGCAGCCACGGCCGGGCCGGGCGTGTGAGCGTGTGCGAGCCCGCGGTCCGTCCGTACCCACCTCGTCCTGCAGCTGTGCCGCCCGGGCGTGCAGNCCTTCTCGTCGGCGAGGCTGGCGGGGTGAATGAGCTCCGGGCATCCCTGAACGTGTATTTATCGAGGGGGCTTCGAGATTATTCACGGCCTGGGAAAATCCAATATGAGAACACGGGGGGTGTGTGCTCCAAGGAGCGCGCCCGGCTTTACAGGGTTGCTCGAGAGCCGGGATTGTGAAATGGGCCGGGGGGGGGGGGGGGGGGGGCGCGGAAAAGNNGGGGGGGAGGGGGCAGCCGAAAGCACTCGGTGGGAGCATGAAGTAATCCTGCTGTAACTCCTTGAGGGCCGGGCTGCCCCCCGCACCCACCGCCGAGCTCACCTGCCTCGCGGGGACCTTGCCGGGGCTGGAGCCCCCCGGTCCAGCCGCACAGAAACTCCTGGAAATCATACATACCTACCTACCTATATATACACATACTTTATATGTGCTATATACTTCTGTGTATTTTAATATTTTAATGTGGTTTAATGTTTTACGGATTTTGTATGATGTACGTTTATCTCAGTATTTTAGCTATTTTTATTATTTGTGTATGTGAAACTAAATGCCCCTGTTTAGGTGCTGGGTAGTACAAGTCGCAAGTTGCCTCTTTTCGAGTGAACTACATGTGGGTAGGATTAAATACATCAAGTGCTTTAAATGGACCAAAGCCAGCTCCTACGGGAGGGTGGCTGCAGGAAATGCCACGAAGTTCCTTGTTATCTGCTGCCTTATCTCTTTCTGCCTACCTGGTAGGTGTTGCAGGAATTTTAACCTTTCAGAGGGACTCTTCACCCAGGGCAAGTGTGCCTGTTGGGATCAATCTTGTAGAATGCAGACTGAGTCAAACTGTGCAAGGCATGCTGACACTGAACTTGTGGAATGTCTTGAACTGATTTTGGCAAATGGCTTTTTTTT
>VZTF01005662.1:1808499-1897912 GCA_013397755.1 Cnemophilus loriae
TTTTTTTTTTTTGTGGTATGGAATTGGTTATGTTTTCTCACATAAGGAAGACCAGAGTCTGCATTGGGAAGTGCTAACAGGAGGGTACAGAGTGGGGAGAACAGAATATGGGACATAAGAGAGGTGTTAGAGACAATACAGAAACTGAAAAAAAAAACCCCAGATACTTCATTTTCTAAGAATAGCCTGGAAAGAGAACCTCAGGAAAGAAACGGGGTGCTACTGGTTTTTATTTAATGTCTCTTTCTGCCAGTAACAGAAAAGCAGCTGCAGTAATTTTGCCCAGTGGAGAGATATTAGAGCTGGAACACAAGTGTGAGGAAGCGGTTTTCAACAGCAGCAGTCCGTCTCTGCCCAGGACCCTGAATGCAGCAGAGGAGATGTTGCCAGATGTCTGCTGTAATGTCAGGTCTGTGGCGATAGGCAAAGAAGAAAGCATGCCCCTAGCAGTACGTTTCGCTAGTATCAGTGAAAAGATCCAGTTGAAATGTGCTGAAGGATTAAAACAGCTGCACCAGATGAGCTCAATGCCAAGTATTCACTTTTGGATAACCATCAGAGGCAGATACATCAGGGAGGGAACTCCTGCCTACCTCTTTTTCCACTTGCGATAGCACATGTATGTACATGTCTCAGGGATTTCCTTCCGCTGCCAGGCAACTCATAAGGCTGTTCTCTGCAGACAGTTAAACTTTTCCTTTACCTAACCCAAGTGAAAATACTGTTCTTAAAATGGTGACAACTTGGAAGAAGGCTGTGTTTCCTTAATAATATCTTTTTAGCAAGCATTCTGTAATTTAGTCTTGTCTGTAGCTCTGTAATTCTTAATTTTGTAAACTTATTTCATGAGTTGTCATATTCTTATTGTGTCATGAAAGTCTGTTCCTTAGAAGTTTTCAGAGAACATTTTTGTGCTGATCACTGTTATACAGTCTTGCTGATGTGTGTAGTTACGTCTGCAGAGTGAAATAAAAGCAAGTTTCAACTGTTCCTCATCTAAGTCTCTAAGTCTTCAGTTACTGTTTTCTCATTTGGGGTTTTGTTTACTTTTTTTATATGACTGTCCATGTGACTTTTCAGAAGTACGAAGTATACTTACATGCTCCAGTGAAAGGTGCTCATTAATGCCTTAGAAATTCCATTTGATAATCTAGGACAAAGCATAGCATTCAAGGGAAGAAGGAACTGGAATTTACACAATAGCGTTAAATTACTTCTATTGCGCTGGACAGTTTCTTATGGAAAATCACTTATTTAACTGGTACTGTACATAGAAGAAATACTTTTGCACTGATCTATCTATAATAATGGTTAAATTTTGGGGAGGGCTTAAAGGAGGTCTGCACTGTATTACTAATTAATCCACACTGTACTACACTGAATTACACTGATTCATCAGTAGTCACGTTGTTCAAAATTTAGTAAGCCCCGAACAAACAGCACTTGCTCATGACTTACCTACAGATCAGGAGATCTGCCTGGTACTTAAAATGTAGGAGTAGTGTTACTGAGACTCTAAGGCGTAGTTTCTGGATACCAAGGAAATTTTTACCTGCATAGCATCTTTGTAATACTGCAGATTACTGTTCTTGCATCCTTTTATTTGTATTGCACTTCGTTTCACTGTACAAGTTATTTCTTTCCTTTTATACTATCAAAAAGATGGCTGCATCCTGGCATGTAAAAACTTCCTAAGTTGGGATTTCAAAAGTTCGCAGTGTTTAACCAACTTTTTTCTTCTGTCTGAGAAATGAGCACTGCTACTGCACATTTCTGTAGGAGCAGAGGGACTAGTTCTGAACATTGTAAAAAATCTCTCCTCTCAGATTGTCACACATGGAAATTGTTCCCAGTTCCAGTCGAGGGTCAGTTTATAGCCAATCCAGGATCATCCCACGTGTGTTTTGTAGGATCAATGTGCAACTCACTGACCCATTCTGGAAAAGGTTCTCTTTCTTCTAGAATTGCTCTGCCTGGGAGCAAGCCTGTGCCACTTTTACTCCTGATAACCTGTGAGATTTGCAGAGAGGAGCCTGTTTTCAGGAGAGGTGGGTGACGCCAGCATGGAAATGCTATTGCCACTGAAGAATTCAACAAACTGCAGAGCTGTCATGGTCAAAGCTTATCTCCCCTCTTCTGTCAGCCATCAGGTATGTCTACAAGGAGCCCCACCATGTGCCAGGGCAAAACCCAGTGCCATTGGCAGCAGCAGGAGACCTTGCTTGCTGAATGTTATGAGTCAGCATAAATGGCATTCCTAGATGGAAAAATAATGTCTTTCAATAAAGTAAAATTACTAGGGTTGCAGTAAGTTCCACTCCAATTTGTATGTTTGGTTTGACTGTCTTTTTCTATCTAATAATCTCCACTGTTTTACAGTAGTAAGAAAACCAGTAATGTTTATTTGAAGATTATGACTTAAAATAGTACTGTTGGTAGTATGAGAAAAAATACAACTGCAAATGTGGTGTTCTTCTATAGAAGTGTTAGATTGTGTGTGGAAGAAAATGCCAGTTGTCAGAAGTGGGATCATGACAATCACATGTCAAAACAAATAACTTCCAAATATTTTGAATGAGGAGGAAAGCTGATGTGTGGTTCCCCTGACATATTTTTGGTTGAATTCCTCAAAGCTTGTAATGAGGGAACTTGAATTCCTACAGATCTTGTAAAGAGTGTCAGAGTTCTTTGTAATGTTAAACCAAGGTGCCCTGTTCTGTATTTGAAGTGAACAGGTTGAACAGGTCAGTAATACCTTGTTCATGTTTCTCAAAAGCAAACATTGCTTTGACAAGCTGCATGTCACCAAAGAGCACTGGTGCTCTTGACTAACAGCCCATTGCTTTTGTGGCTTTGCAAGTTCTTGGCTTCTCTGTTGGTTGTTTGCCGGGTAACTGCAGAGTTGTTTGGTGATTTTTTGGTGAAAAGCTGTGGGGATTGCTCATTTTTCTTTCCTAAAGGAAGACTTGTACCATTTTTAAACAAGGCTAAGATGTGTAGTAAGACTTGAACTTTTTTTCTTGAATGCATCATATGCAAGTACCATGAATTTCCTTGCCTTAAGCTAAATCAGAGGTTTAGAGGAAAGATTTTTACTTACCTTTAAATTATGTCCTGGTTTTCAGCTTTATCTGCTTAATTTCAAGAAGATGAATAATGCCATGGTCTTCTCTATTCAACTTCCAGCGGACAACTTGCAGCCATGCAGTCCTAGGTGAAAGAGATCCTAAATATAACGGTTCTTGGGGAATATCTGAATGCTTCAAGACACATCTAATGCTAAATAGACACATGTCCTTCAAGTCAAAATGATTGCAGGCATTTTAACGCTGGAATGGGAATATTGTGATACTTGACAGTGAAACTAGACTTGCACTAGGAGCACTTTGCTGCTGTAGCTGCACTGATAAATGGCATCAAGAAGCAATTTGACAAACTTTTCTTATGGAAGGAACGTAGCTGTTGCTTTGTCTCCATCACAGCATAGTGTGCCTGGTGGGATGGGTGGTGCCCCTTATACAACCTCATGAGACACCTGAGCAGAGAGCTGGCCATGTTAGAAATACACTGGTGGCCTGGGGTCTTTCACAAGCAGCATGCTATTATCTTGCTTGTTTGTGAGCATCACCCACAAGGGCAACACACTGTTTTGACAGGGATCCCATTTTGTGTTTTGAATTATTGTAGGGCTGTACTTTAAAAAAAAAAAATCTCTGTTTTTAAAAATTAATTGACTGTAAGTTCCACTTGTGTTTAAGGAACTTCCCAGTTCCCTTTGAGCTCACTTTCTAAGCATGAAAGATGAAAATTCAAAGAAGTTATATGATGAAGGAGAACTGAAGTATTTCAGTCACCAGGGAAGATGACAGAGCTGAAAAGAGAACACAGTGAGGAGCCTGAGGTTATGGGAGGTACTGAATGGTGTAAGTATTTATCTTTATTGTTTGCCATTTTTAACATGGTACATTAAATGTAGGTTGTGTTTTGCAAAGCATTCAAAAGTGGGGTTTTCCCTCCAAGGAACTTGCTCAATGCCAAAGGAAACCGAAGGGTGTCAATGTTTATAATCCCACTCATGAATGCATACCAAGTCTAGTTCACCTCAGTAAAGAGGATCTATTTCACTCTTAAATAAAAGCTCATGTGTCATTCCATGAGACATCTTGTAAATCTAACTTTGTTTACCCTTGTCAATGCCCAATGTTTTTGTGTCCATAATCTCATTATCAGACTATTGTCTTGCTTGGTTTGACATTTAGCCATGCATTCTCTTGCATTCTTGTTCTGCTTTTCCTGGTGATTGCCTTTCTGTGACATTCAAAATTACCTACACATAAGCCAAGTCACTTAACGAAATTTTTGTTTTTTCCTGGATAGCAGCAGTTTCTCTTTTTAGTGAGAACAGAAGTTGAATGGTATCAGTGGTAAAAGTATTGTAACTCCATTGTGCGATTGAGATGCAAGGCTTCAGTACTTTCCTTTTGGGAGATAACTTTTCAATAGTACTTTATATGTGTTGAAAGATGAGTAACTGAAAAACTAAAAGGCAGTGTGCACCTTCAATAAGTGTTGTGTGCTTTCATAAAGGTTTTCTAGCTCAAGGATCCTGTAGTGGCACAGTGAAGCTGCTGTGGAGTTCGCCACTTTGGTCATACAATTTTCTTGAGAAATCTGAGTATCACTACTCAGAAAGTGCCTTACACATTGGGGGATTTGAGTCTTCCCTTCTGGGTGAGTTCTAGCAAACTCCTTTATTGTTCTAAACTGAATTTGCGAAAGGGATCCTACTTACCATAGCAGGAGCCCTTTCTAATTGCATGCTAGCACACTATAATAGGATTAATAGGTTGTGCTGGATCTGTAATATTCACTCTTCCCACATTGCTGTTCTTGAAGCAAAAGCGTCCTGGAGGCCAGGTTAGCTCTAAAGACTTTGATCCCATCACCAGAGGATTTAAGTGGTCTAGGTCCAACTAATTTTTTCCTTCAGATGGCCAGTTAGATGGTCTGATGCTTTTTGTTTAGATTGCTCAACCAGGATGTGGAGATGTTGAATCATATCCCTTCCTTATTTAAAAGGATTATGAACCCAGATTTACTCCTTTACAGGAAAGTCTCCCAACTCCTAAGAAGAATATTAGCCAAGATGTTTTTCTATCCCTCCTCTTAAAGTGAACCATGTTTTTTGTCAGAAAGAGAAGATCAGGAGCCTGTGTGCCACCTCAGTCGGCTGACCTGGATTCCAAGGGAAATTTCTCAAATACGTAGTGCAAGAAGTTTAGACCTTGGGCAGAAATAGAAAGTGATTTTCAGGGACACTCTGACCTCAGAGCTGCTGAGTAGGCCTGGGCAGACGTGAAGGCCTCGCTTCCTCCATGGGCGGCTTTTTGGAAGGAAGAGCTGGTTCCTGTGGTGAAACCCAGGAGGACCGGGTGGCAGATCATCCCTGGCAAAGGGTCCTGGCTACCTGGGAGTCACACCTGCTTACTGAGGGGAAAAAGCTCCTGGAGTTTCTTTTGTGCTGGTGCAAGAGCTTCTCATGCAACACACCAAATCTCACACACCTCTTCCTTGGTAGGGGCTCTGTGCGTGCCGTGGCAGGGGAGCACCATAGCTCTGCCCGCTCTGGTCAGGCGCTCCTCGCTGTGAAGTCCCCTGGTATCACATGTTGAAAATGCAGAATGTACTCAGTTTCACCTGCTGATGTTAAAATTACGTGTGAGACCAGAAGTTAAAAGTAAAAACCAGAAGCAGTCAAGCTGAACTGCTCTGATAACGAAACCATCCTCTTCCCCCCAGCCCTTCCCTAAAGCTGACGCTACACCCAGCCCTTCTCTATGCCTGCAGCTAAATGTGAGAATGGCAGTTTTGGCGTGGAGAGAGAACTTCTTGGAAATCTCCCTTTGTACTTTAGCTCAGCATCATCAACCGTCACTCCCTGCTGCTCTTACTTAGATTTTCATTGTTACTCACAAATGCTCAAATCTTGAGATCCCTATGGTCTAGTTTTTTCTGATACTCCTTGTCTGGATTTGTCAGTATTTTGAAAGTGCCCAGATTTTCAAAACATGCCTACGTGAAGATAACAAGGGATATCGTCTTTATTCCCTATGAATGCGGGAACAATTGTCAAACATGAACAGAGAGCAGAGGCCTTGGTCAGAATTACAGGCATTTTTAAGGAAGGGTAAATTAAACTTTTGTCTTTCATTTCACACTATTTGCATTATCTGTTTGCAATAGTCTATGCAATTTTTCTCGTGAGAAGTTGCATATTTTATAAATCTTGCAAATTTACTACTTTCTAAAATAGGACTGTCTACTATTTTTTTTTTAAAGTCATATAGAAGACACTCCAGGGAGACTCTTATGCTGTTACCAACTGCATGTTAAATCTCCCGTTTAGCCTGGGTGCCACACAACTATTTAGTGAAATCTGCTGCTTTCTGCATAATGTTTAGCATGTAGTTCCACAACTGTTACAAACTGATATAGAAACATAGAATCATACAGTAGTGTGCTGCCCCCAGGATTATTTATTATTCAAATTTAGTTTAAAGCTCTTTCAATGAGCCCTGCTAACTCTTGGGAAGTGGGGACATGCTACCAAATGGGTACAAATGTGGGAAGGATGCTACCAAAAAAGAGTATCACTGCCAGACTGTAGTCTGACTTCTGCCACGAGTCACTTTTTCTCACCACTTCCCATGTGTGTCAGCACTAGTGTTTGGGACGTTATGTCAGACTGGGGAGGGGTTCTAGTTGGAAAATAAGCCACCAAAGGAATTTAATAGTTTTCATTAGGATCTGCTCTTTGATCTGAGTGACTCTCTGCCTGCCTGGACACTTGTGTCAGTATGATGGAGCAAGCTGCAATGCCTGACTTCCGGGAGAGTATCAATAACAAATTAATAAAAATCACTGTGGTTTTGTGTTGAGCATGAAAAATGTTATACCTGATCTTAAAATAACTTTCACCTCTCACAGCTCCAAAGCAGTGCACACTCTTGGAAACAGATTAAAAAAAGAGAAAGTTTTAAGACATTGATGTGGTCATCACTTTTTATTTACAAACAAAGCTAGTAGCTAAAGTCAATTTGAATTCATGAAGACTTTTGTCTCCCCACCTGCTTTCAATTCCAGACAATATTTAGGACAAATTATTATTATTAGTCCCTGAGTGGTCTTTTTGGTCAGCTCTACCTTCTTGCCCACGGAAAGCCATTGCACATGTTTTAAACTGCTGTAACTCCACTGATTTTGGTAGAACTTCTCTTGCCTGATGAAAGAGCAAAGAGAGTCATGCAGCCACATGACCACTGTCAGTGCCTGCTTTGCCATCTGAATGAGTAGGTCCACAGCTGTCAATTTTTTCTGCTAAGCAATGTGATGGTATTGCAAGACCCTTTAGACAGAAAATTTCATGAGCTGGTAACCGCTGGAAACAGAGTTTTTGAAAGGAGCATTGGTGTGTGAACATCTGGTTTAACCAGAGCTTTTAGTGCTCTTGGGTCTGCAGAGAACATCTGCAGAATAAAAAGCCTGCGAGCAGTCAGGAAAACAAAGCTGACTTTCCTGGCTTATGATGATGATGGAAAAAATGGTTGGAAGGCTCCTTTAACATTTCTAGAATTCCATTACTTTTTGTTCCATGTTTCATATCTTCCTTGTTGTGTCTCTATTGAGAAAATTTTTGTAAATCATTTCAGGGAATCGGTCACAGGGGTAATGAATATATCTGCTTCTCAGAAGAGTAAGGTCAGTGTCATAGAGAGGAAAAGTTGTTTTAAAACTTTCTCAAAGACAAGGTAAAATTACTGTAAGAGGGTGAACTCAATGACATTTCTATTGCATTCATTATGAAACTGGCATTGTCTTATATGTAAAAGGAAAGATAGACAAAGTGGGAAATGGCTTCTAATATCTGTATAATTTGTTCACTCTCTTCTGAGCTTGAGCTCCTTCTCACCAGGCTTTGTGGAAACTCTTTTAAAACCTGTACCACCAAAACCAAGGCTATCATAGTAAGAAATATGCTAATTTTTTGAGATACCACAAGGAGGAAAATAAGTTAGATGATATCAGAAAAGGAGGAATTACTAGTTGCAAATATTAGATGACATCTGTTTGAAATCCTTTGCTCGCCATTGACGCAGGACACTTCTTTGCCAGGGGACAAAGTCACTCTGCCTGTTCTGCCACTTCTTCCTTCAAGTTGGTCCCTTAAGCACTAGTAATCTTGATGTAGCCTGGAGTAACTCTTCTTAGAGTGTGAAGATTAAATGTAACAAAGTACATGATGGGATCATGATATTTCATAATTCCAAAATGAAGTCACAGGTTTTCTGTAGTAACAAGCTTTTTATGTTGAAATAGATTTTCTGTGGCCACTTGCCAGAAGTGATACCTATTGTTAAAGATTTTGAAATATATTCTTTTTTTTAGTTTGAAAAAAAAGATAACACTTGTAATTTGTTCAGTAAAGGCCTTTGCCTGAATAGCTGCCACTGGCATCTGTAGGAATCTGTAATCCCACAGTCCTTGATACTTCTGAAGTTTGCTGTTAGTTCCCTACTGATATATATATTTTTTCTGTATCCTCAACTCCCTCTCCTGCACCTAGGTTCTGCTTCACCAAATGTGTTTTCCCCATAATGTCTTTTTGCCTAGGATGTTCCTTTACATGCGATTGGCTTCCTTTCAGTATTAAAACAGCATCACACTACAAAGTATAGACAATTTTAGACTTTGACCTGGACTGGAAAAGTCATGGAATATCATTTCTTCAGATAGAATCAGAAAATATTTATTTTCCTGATAAAGCACCGGCAAAGTCCTTTGGAGCAGCTTGTGCACATATTTAGTCTACTTTCTGCTCTTTCCTATTGTATTTTTCACTTTTGCTTCTTGCTTCAGCATTTGCAGCCTGTCATTCTCACCAAGAGTTTATCCGGAAGGACAAGGTCACATGCAAAGCATCCTTACACTACTGCAATCCAAGGCTACTCTGCAGCCTTGCACAGGAAATATCAGCAAGAATTTTCATCACTTTAATTTTCTTCCCTTCAATAATCTGGAATGGTTTTAGTAAATCGTAAGTTATTTACATGAAATAGAAACTATTTCTTTTTATTTGTGAATGCTGTAAAAAATCAGGAGTGGCTCCTGGCATGTCCAAATTGTGGGAAAGCTGTGATAGCTGCTCAGATTTTTTGTCTTGACCACAAAATGAATTAGGAATGAGAGTCTAGAATGGGGTTTTTTTGGTGCCAAAACGGGGCATATTTAATGAGGTGGCTATTTACAAATTGAATGCATATTAGGTGACGTGTAAGTGATCACTACAGGGGACGATTGGCTCATGATGTCCCTTGCTCTGGAGCTCGGTGATGCTGTTACACCTCAAACACAGATGTCCGAGGTGATGTCCCTTGCTCTGGAGCTCGGTGATGCTGTTACACCTCAAACACAGATGTCCGAGACAAAGGGACTGCTGGCATTGCTGCAGGGCTTGTTGGCACCAAGTGCTGCCACAAAGCGATGATTCAGAAGCCACAGGGACAGACTTTCTGAACCACAGCTCCTGACGTCTGCAATGTCATCCTCAGTGACACAGCTGTCCTGTTCTTGATAGAAAAGAGGAACATGACTTCTTCAGCTATGTCCGGTACCTCCACTATAGACGGCGTTGTGCTGCACTGTGCTATAGTGAGATGTACTGTATGTCAGCTATACTGAGTAACAGGAACGAGCCGGTGCCAGGGGTGGTTCACCCTCTGGGAGGGGAGGGCATTCCCCCTCCTCGGGTTCAAGCTTCCTCAAGCTGATTCACAGTGAAGCTGCTGAAAACTCCCCATGGTGTTTTACAGGCTCAAACCGAGGAGAAGCAGCTCCTCTCCCTGCTGTGGGACCGAGAGCACAGTGATCACGCTCCTCTCTGCAGCGGAGAAACTCTGGCAGAGGGGTGGTCTCTAAGGTAAGTTTTGGTGTTGGCTCTGAAAGGAGCCAGAGGAGGCCTCGGTCCCTTCACACGGCCTGGAATTGTTCCTGATTGTTGAAGCGTCTCTGTTTGCATATCGATTTCTCCAGCTCCTTTTGCAGGGTTGTCTTAGATGTGGAAGAACTGCAGACAGGTACTGTCCGTATTTCTGAGTCAGCCTCTGTGCACCGCTGGCAGCTGCGGGGCCGCACAGCAGCGGGACAGATGAGGAGGTCTGCTGGGCCTTTGTCCTACGGCAAAGCTTTTTTAAGGAATGCTGTTTGGAGCCTTTAACTCCAGCACACATTTCTCAGCGCACATGGAGCTGGCAGATGTAATTACCGTCCTCTCAGGCAGAATTTTATGCAACATGGCAGGAATATGTTAAATGCTTCCTGAAAATAAATGAAAACTTCACAGACTGAGCAAGAGAGCACCAGGAGAAAAAACCATGCAATATCCTGGCACAAAACAACATGTTTAGGCATAGTAAATAGTCAGTTTTACATAAATAACATAGTTCATTCCCATTACAGATAACCATTCACATATGCATGGTTTGTGTCATTTCTCTCTGCTGACGTCCAGCTTTCCAGTCTTTTGCATTTTGTTCTTTACTGTTAGTTTACGGTACTGATAAATTTAATTTTTGACAAGTCATGTGACGTAGATACCGTTTTTTTCCTAAACAAATAGCAGTACCCACAAAATTTAGCTTTTAAGCTAAGTGTTGTTACCACTGAGCTGCAACAGAAGTTGAGGTTATTGTTGTTGGCAGTTTTTTCTCATGTGACGTTTTAGGTGTTTTTTTAATAAAGGTTTTGTAAAGGACTAAACAGATGAAAGAGTTGGGTCTGGTTTAAACTACTAGGATGAAATTTCAGAATTAGGACACTTACAGTATGGTTTGAGCAGAGGATCAGGGATTTCATTCACAACTCTATTTGAACTTAGAAAGTGAAACTGTTTAAGTGTGGAATATCACGTTACAACTTGTTTAAAAATCTATTTCTACATGGAGATTCTTTAAATATTACAGGATAGAGTTTTGCCACTTCAAGAAATGTTCCATAAAATTGAGGGGATGCCAACAATCTGCATCTTGTTGATATTCCCCATATTGCAAAACTATTTTAGTTATGGGTATTGTAAAAGCAGTGCTGGTAATTATCTTGCTGGGAATTGTGAAGGAAAAGGATAATACAACGGGGATAATCAGACATGTCTCAGCAAGGAAAGGGATTAGAAGGAAATTGAAATCTGTCCTATTGGTGGTTAACTCCTCATTCATTATTTCACCTCTTCTCATCGTTGTTTTTCCAGCTAGTAACTCCAGAAATGAAACTGCAGAGCTCTCGCAACATTTTGGATCTCCAAAACCTAACAGATAAGCTCTGACAATAGAAATATAGTTCAAGAAATTCCTGCCTTCACAGCTATGGACATAGTGCCAACTATTGCACAATTTGTGTCTTGTTGCATGCTTTTGGGATAATCATGAGTAAATTTGGATCTCAATAGTTTCATTATCAGCCGCAGCCAGCACAGCTTCATGAGGCGAAAGTCCTTTTTATCAAACCTGATTTCCTTTATGACAAGGCAACCCGCCTAGTTGATCAAAGGAAGCTGGTTGATGTAATCCTTTTGGATTTCAGTAAATCTTTCCATACTGTTTCTCACAGGATCCTTCTGGACAGAACGTCCAGCACACAGCTGGATAAACACATCATGCAATGGGTGAGCAACTGGCTCAGGCACAAAGGGTGAATGGGGTGACATCAGACTGGGGACCTGTCTCTAGCGGGGTTCCACTGGGCCCCATCCTCGGCTCTGTGCTCTTCAATGTCTTCATTTATGACCTGGATGCAGGACTGCGAGTTCACAGATGATACAAAACTGGGAGGAGCTTCAAAGGCAGGGAGGCCCTGAAGAGAGACCTTGACAAATGAGAGGCCTGGGCAATCGCCAACCATATGGAGTTCAACAACGGAAAGTGCCGGATTCTGCACCTGGGATGGGGCAACCCTGGATGTGTTACAGACTGGGAAAGGAGAAGCTGGAGAGCAGAGCTGTGGAAAGGGACCTGCGGGGCCTGGTCGATGGCAAATTGAGTCAGCAGTGCCCTGACAGCCAGGAGGGCCAACCCTGTCCTGGGGGACATCAGGCACAGCATCGCCAGTGGGGCAAGGGAGGGGACTGTCCTGCTCTGCTCTGCACTGGGGCGGCCTCACCTCGAGTCCTGTGTGCAGTTTTGGGTGCCACAATGTAAGAAATTAAACTGTTAGAGAGGCAAAGGAGAGCAGCAAAGATGGTGAAGGGCCTTGAGAGAAAGCCGTATGAGGAGCAGCTGAGGTCACTTGGTCTGTTTGGCCTGGAGGAGACTGAGAGGAAACTTCATTGCAGTTACAGGTTCCTCATGAGGGGAAGGGGAGGGGCAGGCACTGATCTCTTCTCTGTGGTGACCAGCAACAAGGAATGGCCCGAAGTTGTGTCAAGGCAGGTTTAGGTGGAATATTAGGAAAAGATTCTTCAACCCAGAGGGTGTTTGGGCACTGGAACAGGCTCCCCAGGGAAGTGTTCACAGCACCAACCTGACAGAGTTCAAGAAGCATTTGAACAATACTCATGGGCACATGGTGTGATTCTTGGGGATGGTGCTGTGCAGGGCCAGGATTTGAACTGTGATCCTTGTGGGTCTCTTCCAACTCAGCTGATTCTCTGATTATCTTTCTGGCGCTTCTGTTGTTCAAGATGCAGTGAATGTATCATTTTTTTCCCAGAAAACTCCTGGATTATTGTGAGGCAAAGTGTGCCTCTGAATTTGACAGGGACTGGTACATGAAAGCACAGCTCTGGTAGCAAGTATTCCTAGTTTCAGACCTCTTAGGTAAGGACAGTTACACACATATGAAGACAAGCAAATCCCGGCCCTTTATTTAAAAATGTGAGGAGAGGAGGTGACCCAGGCAGTGTTAAGTGGTTGGCTGCAATAGTATGCAAAGCTCTCCGGAAAATTTTTAATGAAAGGCAAATAGAGGTTGGGAGGTGAACTGGATAAAATGAAACATGACTTTGCGATGTTGGATTGTGTCACCCCAAAATACTCGTTGAGAAACTATTTCCTACACAAAAGAAACATGTTTCCTTCCTGGGAATTTCAATTAAGGCTTTTCATGGAGTCTTGTGGGATGCAGTGTTGAAGGAGCAGGGAGAAACGGGGATTAGGTGTGCATGGAGCTGGCTAAAAGGGAGAGAGCACTGCTGAGTGTTAATAAGCAGATGGTGAGGAAGGAATTAATGAGCTGGGTGCTGTAATGGCAGCAAATATGCTGGATGGAAATAACTGTGGAAGGGAAGGATGCTGTTGTCTATGGCAGGTGTGCTGCTAAGGTGATCTTAGAGCAGTCTGGTGAGGTATATCCAGCAGAAAAGGGAGAATCTTACTGCTCTAATTCAAAGATGTTTGTGAGATTTCACTTCAATTTTGCATATGCTTCTGATTGCTCTATGTCAGACACAGAGCAACGAACTTTCGAACACAAACTTTAACTGAAGGGTGCCAATAGCGGTCAGAGGGATGGAGGACTTTGTGCTGGAAAGGAAGTGGGAAGTGGATACTGTGTTTAGTCTAGTGAGACAAAGCCTCAGAGGGGACCAAGACTGCTTCTTATTAGCAGTGTAAGTACCAGAGAGGATGCCAACAAACTGATGGGACTAATCTAGCCTTGAATAGAAATGTGTCTTGAAAGAGGGAAAGTGCTTCCTCACCATGGAACAAATTTCTTATCCAGAAAAGCGTTATACAGTGGGACTGGTCAAGTACTGGCACAAGTGCCCAGAGGTGGCTGAATCTCCATCCTTGGAGGTGTGTGAAACTTGACTGGATAAGACATTTAGTATCTTGATCCTACTTCAAAATAGATATTTCAGTAAGGGGATGGCCTAGATGGTCTCCAGGGCTGCCTCCTACCTGAAGGATCCCATGCTCCATTAGAAAAAAAGAGTTTCCAGATACCTTCCACAGCACATGAGTAGAAGCAAAAGGAAAGAAAGCAAAAGTCCTTAAAACCCAAAATGCCATTAAGGCAGACCTTTAGAACAGGATTACTTTGAACATGTAGGTGCCGGACAGGAAAGAGGCCTGAGGACAGTGTGTTCTTTCCAGGCTGCAAGCCTTACAGGGAAGACATGCAGGGACAAGACAGAACATGTCTTGCCATCTCTTTTGGGTCTCACAGCTTAGCAGCAGCAATGATCATTTTTTGATAAAGAAAAACTTGGCAAATTATTTACTGTTTGTCTTTATCACTCATGTCCTCAATATAGTTTCCACAAGATTCAGGGTATTTTACTGGAGAGCAGAGAATGGCCAAGTAATGAAAAAAGAGAGGTGATGAGAGCTGAAAAAAAATCTAATTTTTCAATAAAAAAGAGTACAGCTGAGGCAGAATTCAGCTATAGAAAAGGAGTGGGTGGAAAAGCAGAATTAGGATACAGAAAAAGAGTGGAGGGAAAGGGAGAGAATCAAAAGAGAATTAAAGTGAAGAAGGAGAGAGACGAGGTCAGGAGATGCCCAGATTTGCTGAAGAGTTCTGTGAAATTGAATTTCCTTGGTAGGTCCAATAGTTCAGCCTCTCCTATTATCATTTAGAGAGTGAAATGAAGTGGGGCCTGGCCTTTATTTTTGCATTGCAGAATTATAGAGCTTGCAAAAGATAGGGCTCTAGCCTAGACAGAGTAAGCAACATTTTGACTCAGGCTTCTCTCCCTAGCTCCTCATCTTCCCAGTAAGCCTATGAGAGCTGGTAGGACCACCTCTAGGAGAAAAAGGCAATTGTTTCTTCAGGCACATCCATCACTGAGACCAGCAGGAAAGATCCATTACTTGTTTGTAACTCAGTTTTCTACCAGTGTCATTCCACTGAAATAAATGCAGGCAATTTGGCTTTTACTCCATTAGACATACTATTAACACAGAAACACATGTGCAAGGACTGGGCTGATACTTTTCTGAACTAAATGGAAGTATTGTAATTGTATGCCCAGTAAAACATTTCTTTTAAATGACTTTTTTTTTTTACATTGAAGTAGCAGGCAAAAAATAAACAAGGGGAAACATGAGTAATTTAAAAGATATTTCATGTGAAATGATCTTATTCACTACTTTTTTATATCAGAAAGGAAAAATTTCATATGCTTTTGGTAATTGGATTGAGCTACAACTGTTGTTTCTGATGCTAAGGAGGTACTAAGGCTCAGCTTACCCTAAGCTCTGGACCCAAAATACAAGTATAAACCTTCACTGAGTCATGATGCAATTCTCTTTGTATGGACAAGCAAGTCTTGGCCTCTGTGAGATGCAGGACAGCTGTACATGAAAGATATGTATGGCTCTGCATCCTCTCCCCACAGCTTTTCTCTGATTTTGCACTCTTTCAGCCTTGCACTGAGAGCCAGGGCACGGCTTTCTATCTCCTGGTGCCCTGCAATGTGCTGCATCTCAGGTGCCCACCCTCGGGGCCTGGGTGGCTCAGCAGGTTGCTGGCAGCACACACACCACTATTGCTGCTCTCAGCCGGCGTTGGGAGCTCTGCACGCATCACCTGGGTGTGAGCATGGTACAGGGGTTGCTTGCTGAGGTGGCAGATGCCCTGCTGTCCCAGCACAGCCACGGGCAGGGACACAGGTCTGAGAATTGAAACAAAAACCTCCCTAGGAAAAAAAAACCCAAACATTTCTACTTGTTTGGAAGTGCCCTGTATTCATTGCCCAGAGGCAGACAACAGTGGATGGGCAGGCTTCTCCCCAGTGACTCAAAGACTGCAGTTGTTCATTTGATGAAGGAAGATGTGTCATTCTGGGGAAAGCATCACATCTTTCTGGGGAAAACATCACCCACTTTTGGTTGTATTGCCTGCCACCTGAGGATGTGATGACACAGACATATGATAGCTTTGGCAAGAGAGGCCGAGTGAAAACCAAAACATGTCTGTACTGGTATGGAGGAGTGATTCTCAGATATTTTCTTTCACTTCTCTTACACTCAAGTTTCCCTCTTCCACTACAGTCAAAAAGAAGTAACTGTCTCACAAGCAATAACCTCAATCAGCTGCAGATGTTTGCCTCTGACAATGTCTTTATATTGCACGTTTCCTGTCAGAACACACTGTCTTTCTCACCACAGGTATAGTTAGTAGGATTGATACTCTGAGTGGCTGAAAATTTGCTCTTCATCCTCTTCTGAACTCTCTGGTCTGTGTGAATCACCTCTTGAATACATCCTTGCTATTATGCCTTCTAATATCTCCTTTCAGCTTTAGGAGCACTCAGTCACTCAGTTCTTTGGATCTATCTCCTGCAGCATGGTTTCTGTCCCTATCTCCTGTTTTGGATCCCAAAGGCTTTCCCTTATCTGATCCACCTCTTCTGATGGACAGTCTGGCTGTGGCTTGTCTGTCTTAGTGGAGGATGCAATGTAACTTGAAGGCAGTGCTACTGCAACACGCCCAAAAAACAGTGAAAGAAAAGCTGTACTATCTCCAGGACGCCAAGGACTCCTCTACAGGAGCTTGAATCCAGTGGTGGACCTGACTACCAGTGCCTTGCAAAGACCAGTGCCACCTCAGGCGGTAAGGGTCATGGCTGGTGCAGTACGGAGAAGAAGAGAGAGGGAGGTGTTTGGTTTGAACTTAATGTGTATGGAGGCAGCAAAGGACAGACAGTGACTGTGGATTGGTTTGGAAGAGAGGCCACAGGGACAGGGAGAGATTTTGTTCAAGAACTATAAGAAGAATCAGTCACTGGCAGCATCACCAGCCTCTTGTGGGTTGCATGGTGGATGGATCTCAGGGACCTCAGGCACATCTGACAAGCAGGGATAATTTCAACAGATGGCAGTTGTATTCCTGATGTTCACTCACTGTAGGGAGAGGCCAATATTGCTCAGGAGAAGGAGAGATTTAAATACTGAGGGAAAGAAAATGAATGAAATTAATCAATGGCAGGCTGTGTTTCTACTAGTGAAGATGGAGGCTGCCAGAGGGTGTCCCTGGACAAGGACTCTCAGACCTCTGTGTTATCAGAATATATGTGTCCCCACTTCAGGTTATGACAAATATCACTCTCCAAAACAGTTTTTGGGCATGGTTTGAGGGTTAAGACCAATCCATGGCCACTCCTAAGAGGCAGTTTGTGAGCGCTCATTCTAGTTTGGAAGGTGAGATAGTTTAATAACGTGAATATGAGCTTCAGTGCCTGAGAATGGTTTTAGTCACAATTCACTAGCAAAGTTGAAGCATTAGATATTTAGTAAAGTTTCTGGCACCTAAATTAGAGCAAGAAAATCCTGGCCAACCTGCCTAAGAAACAGGAAATCCTAGGCATGAAGTTATTACAGGCTGGGGGTGGAGTGGTTGGAAAGTGGCCCATCAGAAAAGGACCTGGAGGTGCTGGTTGGCAGAGGCTGAACAAAAGGCAGTGTGTGCCCAGGTGGCCAAGAAGGGCAATGGCATCCTGGCCAATATCAGCAACAGCGTGGCCAGCAGGACCAGGGCAGTGATTGTCCCTCTGTACTGGGCACTGATCAGGCCACACCTCGAACCCTGTGTTCAGTTCTGAGCCCCTCAGCTCAGGAAGGACATTGAGGTGCTGGAGCTTGTCCAGAAAAATGCAATGGAGCTGGGGAAAGGTCTAGAATACAAGTCCTATGAGGAGTGGCCGAGGGAGCTGGGGTTGTTTAGCCTGGAGAAAAGGAAACTTGGGGGAGACCTTATTGCTCTCTAAAACTACCTGAAAGGAGGCTATAGCCAGATGAGGGTCAGCCTCTTCTCCCAGGCAGCCAGTGACAGGAGAAGGGGACACAGTCTTAAACTCCACCAGGAGAGGTTTAGTTTGGAAATTAGGAAGAATTTCTTCACAGAAAACGTGATTGGGCATTGGAACGGACTGCCCAGGGAGGTGGTAGAGTCACCATCCCTGAAGGTATTTAAGGAAAGACTGGATGTGGTACTTAATGTCATGGTCTAGTTGACCTGGTGGTGTTTGGTCACAGGCTGAACTTGATCATCTCAAAGGTCTTTTCCAACTAAATTGATTCTGTGATTCTCTGATTCTATTTAGCCAATCTGCTGCACCAAGTGATGACTTTTTTGGATTCTTCCTTGTAATTGCCCAGAGCCAGATCTCTATTTAACACCTTTGCTGTGCACTGCCACAGCTTTTCTTTGTTTTTCTGACCAGTTGTGCCAAATACAGCTGGTGCTCACAGCTTCCCAAGGGCACAGTGTAGCAAGGACCCATAGCCTAGGCACACCACTGGAATACACAGCCTATGTTTGGAACACAGTACTGGGACCTGCCCTTCTCATGCACCCCAGCAGAGACATGGTGACATCACCCCAAGTGCCAGATGAATCCTCCATTGTGTCATCTCATGCTTCCGTTGTGTTGCCTCATGCTTACACTGGAGAAATTAAAGTCCTTATTAGCATTGTTGGATAAACACCAGTGGTCTCTGACAGGTTGGTCCTTTCTTTTTCATTGGAAAGGGAAGTGCTTCTCAGGGGAAGCACTGTCAGTCATGACGGATGTGGGGCACTCTCCCTGCACAGGAAGGCAGGGGACAGTGTAGGTGTTGGAACTTGGCTGCACAGGGCCTTTTCAGGACAGTCGGGTCTGAGATGGCACAGAGTGAACAAGTTCTTTACCAAAATCCCCTTGTAAAAGGGGGCCAACTGAGGATGCCATTGCCAGGTGTGGAAGTTTGAATGAGTGTTACAGCTGCTTGGTCAGATTTTGCTGATTTTTTGCCCTGATTTCTGGTTGACAGGTGTTATAATAGAAGAACCAGTTGCTTCAGTGTAATTACCTGGGTTGGAAGCTTAGGCTCAAGGTCAGGGAAACTTCTGCTACAGTTAGCTTTTGTTCAAGACAGCAATTAAATGCACACAGTAGGTGAGATATATGCTTAAGATTAACTGACGTTGTATCCATGCTTTAAATGTTGTCTTGATAGTGCTTAATCCTGTCACCATTTCATTCATTACCTCATGAAATCCTTTTCTCTGGATTAAGCTAGAATTACAGGCCTGTAACTTAAGGACCAAACTTTACACCTGAATGTCTAAAAATATCAAATTAGCTATTATGAACCCAAGTTATACAGCTTGGCTTTGCACTGCTGCTGCACACAGTAGAGGAACAGCAGAAATAAAAAAAGAAAGAAAAATTATTAGGAGATATGTTTGCCCTCCAGCTGGACTATGTTCTTGTAAAAGCAATAATCTGCGTCAAAGTGATCTAAACAGAACAACCAGCAAAGGAAATTAAAACTGTCATTCTTTGACACAGCATACCGCTTGATAGGAATGCAGAACAGCTGTAAGCTAAATGAGCCCCATAATACTGCATTTTTCATGGCATCCTTTATACAGACTTCACAATAATGCTACCAGCCTATGGCTCTTGTCCAGCAATTAATGATTAGTGCTGGTAACTTATTTTTGCCATTTAAAAATGTATTCTTCATATTTTGTTGAAAAAGAAACAGGTTAAGCTGTAACTCTTAACTGCTTTTGGAATGTGAATTGCTTTCTAAGTCTTCTGACAAAAGAAAACACAGTTTCCAGGCCTAAGTCCTAAAAAAGCAAGAAACCGAAACAGACTTACTAGTTTTTTACATTCGTGGTTTTAGAGAACAAGTTTTGCTTTTATATGTATATATATATATACATATATATATATACACACATATATATACATAAAATATAAGTTAATACTTAAATGAAATTTAAAGAAAAGATAAAACTCCATCAAACAATTCAGTCAAACCCTATTATCATTTTGGCCTGGCTGCTTACATAATTTTAGAAAAGAAAATCTTGGCAAGTAGAGAAGCTAAAGCTTTCCCATTTTAAACTGCTTTATCTTTCATCCATTTTCAGTCATTTCAGGCAAGTTTACTGGAACTATTTCCTGGGATTTCTTAGAGTTTCTGAGAAAACACATCCCTCTGACCCTCACTCTGCAAAAAAGACCCACTTCAGGCCCTGCACTGAATGGGTCTTACCTTGAAAAAGAATTTCGTTGACTTCTCCTTTGGACTTGAAGATGTAAATAACATCCAGGAACTACCGTGCAAGTTAGATAAAGAAATGCTCTTTTTACTGCTGCTCCAAGATGGAAAGAAAATACCCTCCTGCCCAATGCCTTAGGAGAGAACAGCAGTGGAAGTGCAGGCTGCTGCACCAGCCTGGGTGCTGGAGTGTGCAATGCTACCGAAGGGGCTGCTGGAGGTGATTCTGCCTGGAGATGGGAAGAGCAAGAGGATCCTCACCTCTGCTCTTCCCTCTCCACTGGAGGCTCCTCAGGCAAACTCGCCACCTTTCTACTTTATTTCCCAGCCTCTGAAAGAAGGGAAGTCAATCAGCTGATCCCATTTGTCCATTTCTGTTGTGTACTGCAGGTGGTTTCACAGCATGAGCCCTGTCAGGAGGATACAATAGCAGTATCGCCATGCTCACACCATGCACTAAACAACCATCCCAGGGAGCAAGGACACTGAATGTATAATATGCTTTTAATTTCCTACATTTGCTTTACTGGGTACATATTTTGCTTTACTGGGGCATATTGAGCTGTTATTCAAACTCCTATCTATGAACACAAGGCTTGACAATTGCTTTTTTATTATAATTATCAGTAGTATTACTATTAGTGAAAATCCGGTCCACTTTAAGGACGCCAAAGATGTTATAGCTTTAATAACACGTATTGGAACCCTTGATAAAGTCGTGGGAGCTCATGAGGCTCTAAAATGAGTGAGACTGCAAATAAATGCTTGCCCTCAGCATGTCTGTAGTCGTTTTCCCTGAAGATAAATTGCCTAAGGAGGAAAACACAAGGCAGTTAAAACTGCTGGTTTATTTCAGAATAAAATTGCAGAGAACATTACTGTCAAAGCAAAGTTAAACATCCTGTCAAGCATGTGTACCTCAGGTCCCACTTCAACTGAGGAAACATCTTTGCTGGCATTAGTCTAGTATAGCTGGGTTTTGCTCTGCAAAATGTCAAAGGTTTCTCTTCCCTTTCTGCCATTCACAGTACTAATACATGGTAAGGATAAATGAAAGTTACATAATGTTCAAGAATTGAAAGTATCTCAAGAAAAGTATAATTCTCCTTCGCTCCATTCAGAGTATTTGGTTGTGTGAGGGAGTCTGGGATTCTCCATTCGGTAATGTCCCTCGTGTGTTTGAGAATTAGTAAACGTGTAAGGAGAGATTTTCAAAAGCGTAAGCTACAGCCATGGGGCCATCTGCTGTGGTTTTTACAACTCATCTTGACTGGACTCCTGAAGATGAGGTGCTTGCTTTGCTCTTCTCCACGCTGATGCTCAGGCTGATGTGGTAGCTCTGGTAGTAAGAGCCCTGGTCTCCTTAGAGCACTCTCCTTGGCACAGTCTCACAAACCTCACAGATGAGGTGAGACTCTTGCCCAGGTGTGTGGGTGATCTGCCCTCAGGGCAAGATCAGGAGCTGACTGGAAGCCTAGACTCACCACTGTCCTTTTTACACCTGAGCATTATGACCTGCTGCTTTGCTGTTGTGCCCTTTTGCCGGTGTCCTTCCCCAAGTGGACCACAAATTCATTCTACAGGCATTGCTGTGGACCACAAATTCATTCTACAGGCGTTGCTGTCACGCTTAGGAAAGACCTCAAAGATTTGACCCTCACATCAAATTGTGAAATAAAAGACTAGAGCTATTCAGGACAACTCATATACACTCACCACCATGTCATCCTCCAGAAGCCTCTGAAGAAGGCTTGTCAGTTGTCTCTTCCCATCTGGCATGTTTTTCTGGGTTTATGAATAGCCACTTCTATCAGCAAGCCTGTGAGATATCTGACGTACACCAGCCTTGGGTGACAGAGAGGAACTACGCAGGGACATGAATTTCAAACTACCTATCAGACGAAAGTCTGTATAGAGTTGTTCAGGGTTTTTATGTTTCCTTGGTCTCTTCTTGCAGTTTGTTTTGAAGTTTTGGGGAGCAATGTTGTACCTTTGGACCAAAGCAAAGGAATGGCAGTGCAAGTAAGTCAGTAGACTGGTGAATGGGCTATTAAATTTTTCTTAGATTGAATTTTAATGTGTGTTCAACCAACAGTAAGCCCCCAACAAAGAAAAACACATGGTAAATTATGGATTTCAGATGAAGCAGTTTCCAGATCTGGTTTGTGCCTGTGCTGCTGCTGGAGAGGAAGCAGAAGAGTGGGAGAAGAAGATGAATAGGGAATAAGCAATGTGGTACTGGAAGGATTACTGCCATACTTTTTTGTTTTGGCATAGATCTTTCCTTAACACACGGTAAGCTATGACCTGTGTTGTAACTAGTGCTGAAGAGGGGGTTACTTTTCAGAGTGGACTCGTAAGAGAAGCTACGTGCAGCTCTGAGCTTGCGTGCACAGCTGTCCCCAGGAGAGACACCAGTGAAACCATGGTGGTCCTTGGATGACCTCTGGCAGTCTCGGTTGGAAACTGTGTTGCTCAGGCGGATTAGAATCCACGGCCTGAGCCAGGACTGAGCCTGCCTTAGCTGCATCTGTGAGTATGCATGCCTAATGCTTGCAAAGTTGAATTTAACTCAGTCCTGTAATTTCATCTGTAGGGACTGCTGACACTCCCCTGAGACAGTTTCTTGGCTCATCATTCGTCAGTGGCCCAACACCAACAGGGTGTTCTAAGACATCACCAGGGTTTGTCAGCAGAATTTTCAGGAGAAAAACATGCTAGCATCACCCATTTTAATTTCAGAAAATGCCAGAGTGCTGAGCAATGAGGCTTGAAAGAGAAATACAGCAACAAGGAAAGTGGTTCACCATGACTGATGAAAATGACATTGCAGATCTCAGCTTGAGTTTCATGGACTTGCAGTAAATCTATGGATCCTGGATGTACAGGACCTCACAGTTTTTGCATATTACACTATTTCAAATTCATGACATCATTTTGTCTTCACCAAGTCCTACCTTTTCATGCTGTCTGTCACACAAAGGATCCAGAACTAGCTTGCAATTAGCCAGGTCTCTGCTGTGACTAGGTCATGTAATCACACCTGCCTCAATGTGTGTCACCTTTCCCTTTTCTGCTATTTAATTATATTTAGGGTTTTTTTAGGCTGTTTATTTTACTTAGGTTCCCTTTCCTATTTACCTGCTGCCTATTGTCTGTATCTTGGGTTATAAAATCAGGGTGGGGAGTAGGGGGGCGGAAGTTCTGGTGAGTTATGTAACTTCACAGTGAGTTAGAGATGTGACATTCACTTCTGGTTGGGGTCTTCAGACTGTTGTGCAACATCAAACAGTGAAAATAAAAAGACTGTAGGTTCATCTGAAGGGTTGGGAAAATTAACATTTCCTAAAATGTGAGCAGGACAGGCTAAAATTCTGAAAAACTCCTTTAACTTGTGTTATGGGTTAGTATTCAGGTACCATTCATTGCTCCATAGCACCACTTAAGGGAATCACATGGGAGGGAGCATTTGGATAGCATCCTATCCTCACGATGTCTTTCTTGGGGATGAACCTTATTCCTATCTTTTTTTTTTACTCCATGAGTTGGAAAGTCAAATTAGGCAATCATCTTGAAAACACACTCCATTGTTCTGGTGCCCTTGCTGTATTTGAAAAGATAACATATGATTTATTAGAGTATATCTCTTTTTGAAGGGATCTTCACCTAAAAACACCACAGAGTGTAAGGCTGTGGTGGCAGATTTTCTTCCTCCCATTTTCTTTTTTTCCTGTGGAAAAGCTGGTGATCCAGGTCTGTGTCACCATGAATTTAAACTATGGTACATGTTAGAGGGCTCATCTGTGGTTCACAATCCTGTTTTGCTTAGCACCATGCCACAGGAGCTGCCATAAAAAGATCAGTGCCGAAAAGCACTTCACGAAAGGGGCAACAATGTCATCTGTACTTCCATTTCTCCTGTGCAATCTAAATCCAACCCGGCTAGACAAGAAAATATGAAGTATCTCTTTATAAGCAATCACCATATACCTAGATGCTCAGATTGCTAAGGGAAGGAGGAAAGGAAGGGTGAAGGCAGCAGTCCAAAGCCCAGATTTTCCTGACTCACTGCTCTGTCCCGTCTGTGTCCTCCAGCTGTTTCCACACAAGTAACGTTTTCTGCTGAGTCACAGTATGACAAGGCATTTTCCCCTCGTGATTAATCCCTTCTCTGAGCAAACCTGCTTCTGATTTCTGCTCTTATGGGAATAACCACAGCTGTCTTAGGGAATTGCCATTTATCCCATTTACGATCCATCTTGTTAAACAACCTCCGCCAGAGAATGTCTGTAAAGGCTCTTTATGGGGATTTTCTTTGGTACAAACTGCTGTGGTAGCACAGTGCTTGTGATACTCCTGCTGCCTTTTCAGCTCTTACCGTATGTTGCAACAGCCTGCGCAGCCAGTTTCCACACACTGTCACTGGCTAAATCATTCTTGGCACCAGTGGATAAGCTTTCCAGAACCTGCAATCCAGCCCTGACTAAGCCAGGACAGGAATCCGGGTCCTGAGCTGTGCTTTCTCACTCAAGTATTTTGAAGCATTTTGGATTTGACGTCTCTGGGCTGACCTCACTTAGGCCACTGAGGAGCACGCCAACCTCCCAAGTCACAGAGATGGAGGCACCTGTTTTCAGCAACAGCAAACAGTGTGTGCCGAAGCAGGTTGGGTCCAAAAGTAAACTGTGAGGTTCAAGTCCTGCTTTTAGTAAACCAGGTGCCCATATGGGTCAGTGATTTATTGTTCTATTTATCACGTGTTTCAGAGAGTAAAATGTCGGGTTTTTATATTTTTTGGATAAGATTCTGTGGAAAGCCCGTCCAATGAAATCTGTGAGCTCTCCTGTAATAAGATAAATCTGTGAGCTCTCCTGTAATAAGATAACATAGCTAAAGCCACAGAACATCATTATTTATGAGTCACACAAAGGCACCACAGCTCTGCCAAACATTTCAGACGGGAGGCCTGTGTTTGTGGAAGGTGTTGTCATTTCTGACGCTGGAGAGAGACGTCAAAGTTGCTTTCAGTTAAGAGACTTGTAGCCAGGGCTTGATTAAAAATTTAAAAAACGCAGAGCAGTACAAGTGGGAAATCATAAGGAAAAGTGTTTGTATGCAAGTTGGAGAGCTGTCACAATTTAACTGTTTTTGAAACATATTCCTTAATATCCTTTGTACAAACCCGGTGTCACAATGGCCCCTTTGTCATATCCCCCTGCTCTCTCCAGCTGGTCAGTCCTGATGCAAGGAACAGCTGTCACAACACTGCTACCAACAGAAGGTTAAGATGAATGGATATCTGGATGTGAGCTGGATCTACTGTATCTGAGGTCTGCGGTAAGGTTAGCAGGACAGGAAGGTGGGAGAAATGTGAATGAAATTTGGCAATTGTTGTGAAATTTCCAAATATCCTAAGTATGAACAGAAATAGAAACAGATGGGATTTTTTTTTTCGACTTTTGACTACCTTGCCAAACATTGGAGGTCAGAGCATCAGAGAAATGTAGAATCATATAGGTTGGAAAAGACCTTTAAGATTGTCAAGTCCAAGGGTTAACCCAGCTGCCAAGTCCCCCACTAGACCCTGTCCCCAAGTGCCACATCTACACATCTTTTGAATACCTTCAGGTGTGGTGACTCAACCGCTTCGCTGTGCAGCCTGTTCCAATGCCTCACAACGTTTTTGGTGAAGAAATATTTCCTAATGTCCAATCTTAACCTCCTCTGTGCAACTTGAGGCTATTTCCTCTTGTCTTGTTACTTTGGGGAAGAGACCAACACCTACCTCACTTCAACCGCCTTTCAGGCAGTTGTAGAGAGCAACAAGGTCACCTTGAGTCTCCGAGTGTCCAGGCTAAACAGCCCCAGCTCCCTCAGTCGCTCCTTGTAAGACTTGTACTCCAGACCCTTCACCAACTCTGTTGCCCTTCTGTGGACAGTCTCCAGCACCTCAATGTCTTTCCTGTAGAAAGGAGTCCAAAACTGAACACAGGATTTGAGGTGTGGCCTCACCAGTGCCGGGTATAAGGGGACAATCACTGTCCTGATCTTGCTGGTCACACTATCCTTGATCCCAGACAGGATGCCGCTGGCCTTCTTGGCCACCTGGGCACACTGACAGCGCATGTTCAGCCACCGTCAACCAGCACCATCAGGTCCTTTCCTGCCAGGCAGCTTCCCAGCCACTCTTCCCCCAGCCTGTAGCACTGTCTGGGGTTGCTGTGACCCAAGTTCAGGACTTGGCACTTCATCCTGTTGCATATCATACCCTTGGCCTTGGTCCATCAATCTAGCCTGTTCAGATCCCCCTGCAGAGCTTTCCTACCCTCCTGTAGATCAACACTCCTACCCAACTTGGTGTCTGCAAGCTTGCTGAGGGTGCATTCAATCCCCTCATCCAAATCACTGATAACGATATGGAACAGGGCTTGTCCCAACACTGAGCCCTGGGGAACAACTTGTGATTGGCCACCCAATAAACCTCAAGAAGCAACAACTTCAAAGCAATGAACTAGTGTAAGGTGTCACTGGAAGAGGTGTGTTACATGAGCAGAAGTTCCCCAGGCAGCCTGGTATTTCAGCAAGATGTGCTGCTGCTGCTGCTGCTGCAGAGGCTTGCGTAGTTCTGCTGCTGCTTTCACATCCTGTTAGATTTCAGGAAACTTTGCTTAATCTCCCTGAAAGTGATTGACGTGGTTTCAATCTCATTGCTTTGCATATACTTTATTCTGTTTCAGAGGAAAAAGTGAATAGGAATGTCTGTCCCTTGACCAGAAACCAGAAGTACTTGCTGAGAATGAAACAGAAAAAATAGAAAGGCTTGCAGCTGGCTGAAATGCTGGAGGCTCTCACTGTATTTCCTGGGAAGCCAGTGAAGAGAAAAAAGGGAATCCCCTTAAATCCCTTCCCGATGTCCTAAGCTTTATAATCTGATTTTCCATAAGATGAAGATGACTTACCAAATAACTCACCCAAAGGTGTTCAGTGCCTCTTGAGAGCCGTGGCCTGAGAATATAACATTGAGCCTGCTAGAGGGAAAATGCCGAGAGAATACAGCAGTGACTCCTCCCTGACCAAGGGCAAGAGCCATTGCTCACAGCTTTCCAGGATTGTGCAGGGTCCTCTCCCACTTCCTTTTTTTGTGACGGAGACCATGAAGAACTTCCCCTGTGTGAAGAAACAGTGATGCCTGGCTGACTCTATGGCTGCTAGCTGTAGTGATATTGCAATAATTAATCAAACTGGCAGTCTCTAGTAGGTCATTTACAGCTGGTCCCTTCATTGTACAGGCAGGGAATTGAAAATGCAAGCTCTCTTGTCCAAAGACAGAAAATGAAGTAGTGTCAAAGCCCACATGAAAATTCTTGAGGTCAAATGCTAATTTCAAATGCCCACATTACCAGTTAGATGCATCATCAAAAGTATTTAACTGCTGTTTTGTAGGCATGTCTTTACTGATAATTCAAACCATGTGACAATTTAAATTCCTATGTCTGATGTTAAAATTGAAGGTAAGAAAACCTTATGCTTAATCATAAAATGCAATGACCAATGACCCTGAACCCGAGGGCAATTTACTGCTTATTTTCTAGAGATGGCATTTCGATGACCAGGGTTTCTTAAAGAAAAAAACATACCCTTGATGAATCTGCTGAATGCAAATATGCAGATTTTGCTCTGCTAGCATAGGCTAAATAAGAGCCCAGACAGCTCTAATCAGAAAAGCAGCAGAGCACATTGCAATTACGTAGCAGGTTTTTCTCAGCGTCACCCAGAGGAGGACTCATTAAAATTGGGCTCTTTACAAAAACACTCAATATTCACATAACTCTGTTATAAGTGACCAACAGGTGTTTGGAATTTAAACACTTGAGAACTGTGAAAGATATTTTGTCATAGCACTAAATATTATCCTCCATTCTCCTAGCTTCAGGGTTTGCTACAAGCCACACTTGTTCCCTACAGTTTTTAAAACATCCTGAGCTTTGTGAATGTTCTCTGGTAACGTAGACTGTATCTCAAACTAGTGGGATTTTAATAAGCGTCCAGGTCTTGCAGGCTAGAACAGAAGTGTAGATGGCACTGTCTGAAAAAAGTTATACGAATTACAATTGGAAAATATTTAGCCTATATTGCACCTTGCAAACACCATGACATTCCTCTCTATAGTTGTGCGTTCAGAAGTCTATATCACTGCAAGTCTAATCTTTCTTCTATTTTGTTTTTAATAATGGTTATTTTTGCTGCAATGTAACAGGATTAAAGACACCAGGCAAAACTGGGCAAGACCCTACAAGTGTTGTGGGTTTGTTTGGAAGAACATGGAACATGACTGTTTCCCATGAGTGTGGGTGATTGCTTCATCCCAGAATCACTTCCAGCTTCCCTCTTATCTAATTACCATGTACCACACAATGTAACCACAGCTTTTTAGATTGGTTTTGGGGCTTTGGGCCTTTCAGCTGGGAAAGTTTTTTTATTTCTCCATATTTTCCCCAAAGCTGTCATCTTTCCTAATTTCCTTGTACATGCAGAAGTGCTGAGTTTTAGCACTGGCTGACTGTCGTGGTTTCACCCCAGCCAGCAGCCAAGCTCCACGCAGCTGCTCTCTCATTCCCCCACCATTGGGATCAGGGAGACAATCAGAAGTGTAAAACCCAGAAAACTCATGGGTTGAGATAAAGACAGTTTGATAGGGAAAGCAAAAGCTGTGCACACAAGCAAGGGAAAACAAGGAATTAATTCACTGCTGCCCATGGGCAGGCAGGTGTTCAGCCATCCCCAGGACAGCAGGGCCCCATCACATCTAACAGTTACTTGGGAAGACAGACAATATCACCCCAACTCTCCCCCTTCGTCCTTCTTCTTCCCTCTTTATATACAGACCTTGATGTCACACGGTCTGGAATATCCCTTTGGTCATTTGGGATCAGATGCCCCAGCTATGTGTCCTCCCAGTTTCCCATACATCCCAGTCACCTCAACAGCATGGCAGTATGAAAAGCAGAAAAGGCCTTGGCTCTGTGCAAATCCTGCTCAGCAATAATGAAACCATCTCTGTATTATCAGCCTTGTGTACAGCAGGGATCCAAATCACAGCCCCATACCAGCCACTGTGAAGAAAATTAACTCTACCCCAGCTTAAAGTGGCCTTGTGTCACCCTGCTGGTCTTTGTTGCTGAGACATTAACATTTCTGTCCTTAAAGGATAATTCTTACTGAGAATACATTCTTCAAGGGTTAATTGAAAAATTAATTTACTAAAGCATATTCTTAGGAGGTAATGGAAGATGCTTGTACCCCGTCACTGGAAAGTGGTGTAAAACTCACCCGGTTCTCAGTGAAACTCCCTGAGGGTTTTGACAGCTCTGCATACACCAGCAGGAGAAATTTCTGAGTGAAACTGGCCTGGCTCACTGTCATCTCTTTGGTTGTTGATGCTGTCGCTGTATTTCCTTGAGATCACAGCCTCTAAGTACTGCAGCTTCCCAGTTGGAGGAAAGGACCTGGTCACTAAATCTTTTATAAATATTTAACTTAATATCAGTTAAAAGGAAAAACAAATTGCATGCACCAATATCCCTTCTGAATTAGGATGCACTTTTTCTGCAGTGGTCTGAAATCTGTGTGTGCTTGCCATGTCTCCCTGTTTGACCACTTTGTTTTTCAGTAGTGATGGGGGCTGTGTCTCAGTGCCCTTAAGATGGTAACATTAAATGGTAACCAACCATCATGAATCAAGGTTTTGTATTAGATTAATTATGTCAAAGAACACAACTCTGGCAATCTGGATTTCAATTTTGAAAATTTCACTGTGTCTCATTGAGTGAATCCTACCGCTCAGAAACCAGGTTTTCAGTAACCTCCTGAATTATACTGGAGTCATCCTTGTAGGAAAGACATTTTTACTCCACTCTTCTAGAAAAGGTGCCTTTGAATACTTTTCTGGAAATAATGGTGGAGCAGAAGCATTATATTACTGGGTCACTGGGTCTGCCAACAAGCAAGTCTTTCCACTTCTGAATGTGTTATGGTGTTTCTCTAGAATAGATTAAACTCAGTTATTTCTACTTACTGTAGCAGACATTGAGGGTAGCTGGCTAGTTTGGTACACAGAAGGCAGATGGGTAGTGAGACGTTAGGAAGAGAATAAGTTGCTCCATCAGAGTTTTAGCGGAACAAGTTGCGGAGCAAGGTAGCACAGGGCCTGGAAAGGCTACCAAGCATTCCCGGTGTCCTCATCCCATCTAAGTCTCAGTTACAGAGACAAGAAAATGCTCCTTAATAATGTTCAGTTGTTACCTTAGTCTCTTTCTTTGTGCACTGTCTTTTTTCCAACCTTCTTTTTCTTGTATGCCAGAAATAAATTGCAGCAAATAGTCTCTCTTTGTTTGCCAAAGGTTTACAGGGACAGTGGATGCTCTGAACTTTCTCTCTGGCTTGCTGCATTTCTCTGGGCTGTTCCCTAAGGGGCAATACAGACAGCAGGGGAATAGGTGTATGTGAATCACAGAATCACTTATGTTGGAAAAGACCTCTGAGGTCATCGAGTTCAGCCTATGACCAAACACCATTGTGCCAACTAGACCATGGCACTGAGTGCCACATCCAGTCTTTCCTTAAACCCCTCCAGGGACAGTGACTCCACCACCTCCCTGGGCAGTCCATTCCAATGCCCAGTCACTCTTTCTGTGAAGAAATTCTTCCTAATTTCCAACCAAAACCTCCCCTGGTGCAGCTGAAGACTGTGTTCTCTTATACTGCCACTGGCTGCCTGAGAGAAGAGCCTGACCTCACCCGGCTACACCCTCCTTTCAGGAGTTGTAGAGAGTGATAAGGTCTCCCCTGAGCCTCCTTTTCTCCAGGCTAAACAACCCCAGCTCCCTCAGTCACTTCTCATAAGACTCGTGCTCCAGACCCTTCACCAGCTCCGTTGCTCTTCTCTGGACTCTGGATTTTAACTTGGGATTGGGCTGAATAATCCAGTTGTGTTCTGACTCTACCTTTATTCTCTCTTGTACTGCCCCGAACATTGATGGAACAGTGAAATCATGTTGTGTGTGGAGCTACCTGTTGATCCACCATGATTCCTGTGCTAATGCCTGTTCTGCTCAGGCCACACTGGCTATGTCAGGCTGTGAAGCCAGAGCTATTTCCCAGGAACATTAATGCGCTTCTAGGAGATCTGCATGTACTATCTTTTGGAAGCCTGACTCATCGATTTCTTTGGCAGAAGCCCGCCAAACTCCACAGCTTTTAGAAAACGGACAATGTAAAATGTCTCCTCTCTTTAGAAGGAGAAAAACCAAAACCCGCCGACAGCTGATGAGTGATATTGTTGTAAAATTATTCCATTACTTTGAGATAAAGTAGTACAAGGGTCACTGTTGGGCTGACTGTGTAAAAAATAATGACATTATAACAAAGCACATTTGCAGCATGGAATACAATATTAGTCAGCTTTAAGCATGCTGCCTGTTCTGAAAGGGGAGCTCAGCACTTTTTACAGGGAAATGAGGGGGCTGAGAACCTACATGTTCACATCCTAATCTGCGGGCTGGCTGGGAGAGGAGCAGACTGACTCTCTTTGACCTTTACTTAGCAAGGGTAAAAACCTGCCAGTTTTTGTCTTGGAGGCTCTGGGAATGGAAGTTACTGGAAATTGAAGGTGGTAGCAAAAGGGTCCCACCAGGATTTTTGCAGTAAATGTAATGAATAAGGTAATTGCATGAAGTAGCTCTCTTGAGCATCTTCTGGCAATATGTTCTTCATAGAATGAGATTCAGTAGAAAGTGCAAAACTTTCCTAGAAATTTGTGGAGTTAATTGAGCACTTATCCTAAACTCGGTATCGCAATGATTAGTTCAAAAGCTTAGGTATAGCAGGATATAGCTATCTAAAAATATTAAACTTGTTGCAGTTAAGGTCTGACCCTTACCCTACATCTAATGTCTAAAAAAGTGCTGCTAGAACAGAATGTCAGTACTGTACGTAGTCTTTCCATCGGGCGGGGAACGGAGGAGCACATGACAACATCCTCTTTGCTGGGATTTGCAGTTTATCTTCGGTGCTAACAGAATTTTGTATTGACTTTCATGAAGAAAATAAAGGGGTAGGAAATGCATTGAAGACTCAACTGTCTGTGGAAAACTGCCACACAGAGAGGCTGCCAAGACCAGCAGCCATCTTCACGTGTGGCCTCCACGGATTTAACTTATTCCTCTGCTGCAGAGCTGGGCAAATGGTTCTTGTTTAGCAGCTCAGTTTCCATTTCCCCACCAAACGTGCATTTTCTCTAGAATGTCTTGTTAATGCTGCATCTCCTGGGAAGGCAGGCGAATTTTCTGGAGGACAGCCATGAGATTCTCCCACGACTGGACTCTGTGATTCTTCTGGCCTGAGAGAACGGCATGAGAAGCTGGGGGAGGTGGTGGCAGTGGGGCTGGGGTGGGAGGGTAGGCTGTAAAAAAGGCAGCAGAAGATGAAATGCTTGGGGTTACAGCCCCAGTCTGGGGAAACACTAAAGCATCTGCAAGGTGCTGTGTGTTTTAGCTGTACCACAGTTACACTAGGTAGACTTTTAGGACCATCTGTAGCACAAGGAACATAAAATGGTCTCTGTTACAATGCAAAAAAAAGCTGTATAACAAATTAGTTATTTCATTTGAGAAACTACTCATTTTTTTTGGCAGAGAAAAACTGTTTGGAGGAAAACTTAAAAAAAAAAAGACCTTTATCAGTTTTTAAGAACACTTTGCATTTCTTAGGAATGGCGTGGGATTTTTGGATCAACAGAGGAGGGTTTTAAAAATAGCAACATGAACTCCTACTACTTTTCTAGAACTTAATCAGTAGTCTTATGCCAGGAAGGATTCTTTTTATCAAACTTACATGAGATCTTCTCTGACTGCTGATTGATAACTGCCTAGGAAATACTAAGAATAAAGAAAAATTTCAGAGTCCTATTTAAATAGTAGAATTCATGGTTGACCAAAATGGTTGAAACATTTTCCTTACCTTAAAGTATTTATGAGTTATTTTCACTCTGTATCTTCCACAATATTGCTACAAAACCTGCCTGGCATGTTTTTGGAAAGAGTCTTTATTCTACAAATTTGCTTTAACATCTTGGGAATTCTCTGGCTGCTGATTTTGATGAGCAAGAAGTACACATCTGACACTTAGTCTTTGTGCAAAGTCTTGGTTTGTAGTTCAACATTATGTTCACTGTTTAATAAACCTGTTATTCTTCTTTCTGCTCCAACAACCACAAAAATCCCATGAGGACTCTTGAATAAGACACCCTGGCTGATATACTTTAAGGTGGTATAATACTATATATGGGAAATGCAACCTGAAGTTCATATTTTGAAAAAGGTTTTGTGTGTTTCTTAGGGTTTGTGTAATACTAATAGCCAGTCTAGATATATTGTAATGATCTTCACTATAATTCCTAAAATTCTTACTAGACTAGCTGTGTTCTGACTCTGTTAAGGAAATGACTTTGGAAGCAACAGACAGAGAAGGGGTGAATTCAGCTGCTTTTTCAGAAAGTGTACTAGCTAGTTAGTCTGGGAAGTTATGCAAAGATCAGTCTAAGACAGACGTGACGGCTGTGAATTGTGGTGCTTGCTACCTACGTTCTCACATTAGGGAGTGCGTTATTGGGCTTGTTCACCAAATTGTAAAATTAATAGCTTTTGCAATCCACGCAATTTGTTCCTTTCAAATTCCCTCCCTTCAAGTCTCGATGATAGTGTGTTCCAGTAAATCAACAGCAGAGGGTTTTTTTCCTTCCTGGTTTTCGTCTGAAGCTTCAAATAATGTTATTTTAGCCCTTACAAATTGGAAGTAACCAATAGTAGTTGGACACATCTCTTGTTACAAAGTTGGCAGACAAGCCTGTGAAATCCCACAATCATACCTCTGCCAAGTGGAGAGGGAAAGCAAAACGAGGGCAGGGGAGCCACCACTCTACTGTAGAGCTGGCTGGCGAGAGGCGCGTCAGCAGAGTGACTCTCACTTGACACAAGTCAGAGACTATGGGGGGGTCATGTAAAAAAAATTAGGTTTATTTATCCTTAGGGCTTTATTCACTGCTGGAAGTTACATGCAGAAAGGAAGAAGCAGATTTGGAATGAACTCAGAGGGAATATTTTTTGAAAGTTTTGTGGTGCTGTAACCACCTTTACTGGAAGAGATGTCTCCAAGGGTTGATTTGCTTCTGTGGAATGGTCTTGACCCTTTTAAAAACAATGAAGCACTCTTGAAAAAATCTCTTTTAATAAATAAAAAAAAAAGAATTCTTGTTATTTAGGGTTAGTCCTTTGAGCATTTTAAAACATCATTTTCCCTGAAGTATTTTATAATCATTTAGGTATCATTTATATGCTACATATTAAGGGCACAGCAGCTCCTCTCCAAGATTTAAGACTTAAAGGAGGATGTTCAAAATGACCCTTCTCCTAACTGAACCCTAGACCTAATACTGAGAGACATGCTTAGTTCAAAACAAAAAATAAAAGAAAGACCTTAGTTTGGTGAACTTGTAAAGACACATTAATTCTTATTTTTCCTCAAAGACTTCGCCTGGAAGATTTTCCTGGGAGTTATCACCCGTAAGGAAGGATTCAGGCATGGTCTTTTTGTTACCTTCTGTACTAAAGAAGGTGAACCACTGGCAGCATCTTATCTGTGGAGCCCCTGTAGGCCACTGATAATAGCCAGGCTTTAGGAGCTAGAACAACAGTGGTGATTTTAATTTTCCAGAGACCTAGAGCTGAAGTCATTGCAGTGTTCAGCATCTTTATGAAGAAACTCTGATATCTGAAGGAATGAAGATAGTATCAGAAGGGAGGAAGACCTGATTCCTCTACCATTAATTTATTTGTGTAGCTGAAGCTGTCTTGAAAACATTTTATTTCACAAATAAGGCAACTTTAGTGAATTAAAAGAATTAAACATTTTATGAAAAATATTCCTATTTTTTGGTTCAGTCAATGTAAACCACCAGGAAAAACTCTTTAAGTTTTTCATGAGAGTGATATTAATGCCATAATTTCCCTCATGTAAATTAATATTTTTTAGGTTTTAGCAGGCTGTGGTAGAAATCCTGTTGTGGTTAGCACCTCCCCACCATTTCACATGTAGAAGATTTCAGAAAAGACACAGATGGCAATAGGTGAGAGAGGGATCAACTGTTGAACAAACAGCGAGGAGGCTGAGCAGCTGTTCCTCCCTGAGCAGCACTCATCCTGGACTATGCAAGAGATGAGAATCCCCTGGAGAAAACAGCTCATATCCTGCAAATAAAGGCAACCTCATGATGTATAAACCCAGGAGAAGCCTGCATCACACAGGCCTGCTGATACACTTCTAACCCCCCTTTCTTTAAGTGATATGTAATACTCACCAGAGAGAGTAGACATGGTCTTGATGTGGATGAACCTAGACAGCATCTCTACAAAATAGTTTTTAAAGAGCACATACACAGGTGTTTTCACTTGAATCAAAATCCTTTTTCAAGTAAAGAAAGACAATTCTTTCAAAACAGTTGACAGGTCTTTTTTTTTAAACAGCAGTAATATTGGTTTTTATTTCCTTTTTAATGTATATGAAAAAACTGGTACTTCCATTCAAATTCACCCTCTTTTTTTTCATTTCCTACCTTAACCCTGTGGAGCAGGTCAGCCAAGATTTTCCCCATTTAGTGGAAGATGTCTTGGGTGACTCTGAGACCAGGCTTTGCAAGGTCTCATGCTGAAGGGACAGAGATGTTGATTCATTGGCCAAGATTTTTCATCTTTTTTTTGATCCCAAAAGTTAACCAGCTAGTGAAGCTGAAAAGCCAGGAAACAGAAAATTATAAAAGCAGAAACAATCTAGCTCAAAAAGTCATAGTTACTCAACTTTCACTTTGCAGCGTTAGTCTTTACTTCCCTGGTTACCATTTTACTATCATGTATATTCCTAGAAGAAACAAGCTCTATACTTCTCTTTTGGTGACTCCCTTCATTTAAAAGAAAAACTAAAATTTTGGAGAGCAAATTATCAAGAAATTTTCATGTATACTCTTCTTGTCTTAGCATGTTATGTGTAATTAAAAAATCTCCTAAACAAAATCAGTTTATTTTTCAATCACTCGTCATGATTTTTGACTAGTTTTGTTACCAATGACAATGCAGCACAGACACTTAACTGTTGGAAATTTGTTTTAAAGGAAAATAACTATTCACCATAACAGGATGAAGACGGATTCTTTTCTTTGCATAATTGGCACCGGGATAGTCTGCCTGATGGCAGAGGTTTCAAAGGGGCACCTCCAACAGGTTTGTGTGCTCTTTAGATTTTTTCCCATTAAAAGTCAGTGTCATGGCAAAGTAGAAAAATAAACAGCAAAATACAGTTATTATTTCTGCTGCTCATCTTTTAAACAGATGACATCAAAGTAAGGGGAAGTAGGAAGTGTCCCACATTAGTCAATCTTGTAACTCAACAAAAGCTTTATTCTATTGCAATAATAAAGCTGCAAATTTCCTTTAACCACAGTGGGATTTGCTAAATGCTTTTGCTCTTACCACATGCAAATGAATGGTATTGCAAAAGGTAGGGCAGACATTCTGAAAGATGGATATCCTGTTTTACTTGGGGCAAGGAAAAACAAGCTCATAAAAGAAAATGAAAGCAAGTTATGCGGTGATGAATTCTGCAATTATTTGAAGAAAGCAATAGTGAAAATAAAACCACAAGTTAACCTGAGGACAAAACCCCCGATTTCTGCCTGGTGTTTTGTTTTTGTTAAGATCTCTTATCCTATAAGGATTTTAAAAAATGCTCAACTTCTTGTCACATACTTAATTGCTGCAGTTACACACTGACTTGACAGACTACTCCATCTCTAAGACTCTCCTACTCATATTTGGATTTCTTTCCAAGAACTTTTGCTGTCTTAAATTTTATGCCTTTTTAATTGTCTGAATACATTTGATCACAAAAATTTGTTTTAAAGTGCTTTTCTCTCTATTTTCAATAGTGGCATAATACACTGAGATAAGTTTTCTAGTCTGGTGAATATATGACTTTTTGAATTGCCGCTCTGAGACACGATTTTGACAGATCAGGCTTTGTTAGAGGAACAGTCTCTGCCTGCATCAGTGCAAAAATGGCATCCAGTCTGTGGATGTGAAGCATGTGCAGATACTGGACTTGGTGTGTGCTGGTACTAAACACATTTCCTTGTGTGGCAAAGTCATAATGCTGTGACCTTGTTCCTCTGCTGTTTCCAATGCCTGACACGCGTCGTGTGTGTGCTTTGTCTACACTGTTTGCACAGAGCTTTTGCAGGACCTTTTTCTAGTGCCCTTATCCTGGCTGAATTCTGCTACTGCAGGACCATAACACCAGCGGAGAAGCAGAATGGCCACCACCACTTCAAACACTGCAGGGATTTTCCAGGTATTTTCTAATCAGAGATTTTATTATATCATAAAGTCATGGAATGTTAAGTGGTTAGAATGGACCTTAAAGATCATCTAGTCCCAACCCCCCCTGCCAAGGGCAGGGACACCTCTCACCAGACCAGGCTGCTCACGGCTTTATCCAACCTGACTTTGAACATTTCCAGGGCTGGGGCAACCACAGCTTCTCTGGGCAACCTATTGCAGTGTCTCGCCACCCTCATATGAGAAAAATTCATCCCAATATATAACCTGAAATTGCCCTCTTTCAATTTGCACCCATTATTCCTTGTCCTATCGCTACAGTTCCTGACCAATAGTCCCCTCTCCAGCTCCCCTGTGGGCCCCCTTCAGATACTGGAAAGCTGCTATGAGGTCTCCATGCAAACTTCCTTTCTCCAGGCTGAACAGCCCCAACTTTCTCAGNCTCGCCACCCTCATATGAGAAAAATTCATCCCAATATATAACCTGAAATTGCCCTCTTTCAATTTGCACCCATTATTCCTTGTCCTATCACTACAGTTCCTGACCAATAGTTCCCTCTCCGGCTCCCCTATGGGCCCCCTTCAGAAACTGGAAAGCTGCTATGAGGTCTCCATGCAAACTTCCTTTCTCCAGGCTGAACAGCCCCAACTTTCTCAGCCTGTCTTAGAAGTGGAGGTGCTGCCAGCTATATTATCAGGTTCCATGTGGAGCGTTGATAGTGGGTGATAATCTGTGGGTTTGATCAGGCTTGGCAGCTTCTCAGTAACATTCCTGACCCAGACTCCCAGAAGCCAACGTACATCCCTCGAAAGCGGGTCAGGCCAACAGATGAGTACCTAATACATTATACATATACTATATTTATTAATTATATCTATACCAATATATAAAACATGCAATGTAACAAGATTATTTACAATATTTGCATTATTGTAAATTAGCTGTTACAATAATTTGTAGATCTTTTTAACATATGTATTTTAACAAACCATTTCCTCTTTCTACTGTAACCACATATTCTGCAATTGCGAGGATGGTTTCAGGGAGTGACATGAATGGGATTTTATGAAACTTTTCATGGAATTATGAAACTGGTACTGGAATAATTTTAATTTGGGAATTTCCCTAAACATCAGAGAACAACAGCCTACATCAGATCCCAGTAAAACCCACTGAAGAATTTGCATACAGTTATAGAGGAAAGAATGGTGCAGTGCAATAAGCATGACTCCAGTGGCACGTCCATCATCACAATTTCATTTTTTCCACGACTCATTAAAAAAATCCCAAGGGCCTCTTTTAAACCACACTAATCTCAAATATTCATGAAGCTGAAGCAGATGGTTGCCCCAGACAGTGGCAAGAAAAAGGCCTATGTGTAAGGTGTGTTCCGGCCTTAGTGAGGCATACAGGTGGGTCATGCCTCCTTCTTGCTGGCAAATGTCCCCATGACTAGTGACATCCAGACAAGAGTCAACCAGGCTGTGGAGACCTCTAGTTTTTGTTGGTGATGGTGCCAGCATGGAGACTGTCCCCGCATCACAGCAGAAACCAAAGGGAATGTCCCTTAGCCATGGCCCCATAATATTAAGGACATGCATAGTTCTCAGAGGGGTATGAGGCCACAGACTTGTGGGGGAGAATATTTTGGTGCTAGAACTGCTCCCATGAGTAGTCACAAGAGTCTGTCCAGGAATCAGATGTCCAGTCAGAGCACTGAGCCTCGAGTCGTACTTGAACATTTGAGTCACATTTGAGCACTTGAGTCACATTTGAACACTCAAGTCACACTTGAACACTCGAGACTTGAGTCATATTTGAATTTTGCATAAAATGGTGTGTGTATGTTCAATTTTAGATATAGCCTGATTAGTTTTGTTCTGCAAAGTTCTAGATGCAGGAAACACGTTTCTTTGATAAGATCCTAATTTAAAAACCTATATAAGACTTTATTTTCAATCCACTGTATTTTCCCCTCTTGATATTTAAATAATTTTTCACTTTGGTATAGTTTGTCTTTCACATTTATGACCTGAATCTAACAGAAGTATCACCTGAACATAAAAGAAGACTGACACAGAGGAACCTGTTTGCTGTGGTTTAGAGGACATTGAAGGATTACATAAGAGGTTTTAGAGGACATTGAAGGATTACATAAGAGGTGATAGTCTACATTTTGAACAGCAATGTGACTTGTGAAGGAATATGTATAATCACACGGAGTTAAATACTAGTACATGAATAAGAAAAATAGTGTATAGACATTAACATAATTTATTGTATTTCATTTAATGGATGAAGATCCCATTCCTTTATCAAAGAGGCCATACAATTTCAATGCCTATATATGCACTTTATAAAGACATTTCTTTCCTCCTCTTTTAGCAAACGGCTCCACTAAAGCTGCTGCAAGTCTAATGTGGAACTGGACTGGCTCTAGAAAAATGAGTTAACTGACCCAATGCTTTGTTTATCTCCCTCAGTTACGGGTCTGGGGTGCATTGGTGAAATTTAGGGAAAAGCGTCAGGACCTCATGCAAAGCTGTGCATAACAAAGAGGAATTCTGCACTGCAGACTGTCCCAGTTGGGCTCATTCCAATGGGTGGCCGCTCTGCTGGGCAGTGGATCCTGAAGGAACTATCCCCTCTGTTACTCCAAAGATAGTCCCACTGAACTGCACTCCTATGACAATCTGTTGTCTTCAGTTAACAAAAAATGTTGATTTGTATGTTTCGTTGAAAGAGAGACTCCTTGAGCCTGGCTGTATTGGAACAAAAGAAGATTATCCTGATGCCACATACACTGTGTGAGACCCAAGATCTCAGCACTGACTCTTCTCACAAGCTTTCTGCTTGACCCCAGCCAAAAACTTCTCCCTCCCTACTCTGCTGCTCAGGTAAGGTCAATAAAAAGGAAACTGGCAGAAGTAATTTACTACATTAAACAAGAAATAAAACCTCACAAGACCTTAAAGGGGACACACTGACACAGCTACCTGATGTCTCATATAATCCAGATTATTACTGTTTATATCTACTAAAATTGTCTGGGGTGGTCTATGGAAACTGGCCTAGATAAAACATAGATGAAGTCTTTCAGCTGGTTTATGTTGTGCAAAGGAAACATTGTCCCTTATAAAGGTTTTTGAGACCCAGAGCCTGAGATCTCGCTCTTCCTTATCCTCAGAAACAGGCATCTAAAGGTTTTTGAGATCCAGAACTTGAGATCTTGCTCTTCCCTTATCCTCAGAACCAGGCATCTCATCAGCTGAAGCCAGATTAGTCAGACATGATTTGCCTTTGGACAATCTATGCTGGCTACTTTCAGTCATTTTTGTGACTTTCTTGTGGCTGAAAATGATTTCTATGAGGATTTTCTCCATAACCTTCTCCGGACCTAAGACAAAGCTGTTTGGCCTGCATTTCCTTGGGATGGAGATAGCTGTGATGTGGTTTTTTTGAACATCAGGCGTCTCCCCCTGTATCATTGATCTTTCAAAGATGATAGAGAGGGGCCACACAGTAAAAACCTCATGACTTTCAGGTGCATCCTATCTGGTCCTGTGGACTTGTATCTGTCCAATTGGCTCCAATATGCCAGTCCTCACCTGTGAGAAACAATTTCCTAACAGGGCCCTGAGTGCACTAAGCGGCTTCAATTGCTTTGACCACTCTCACATGGGACCTCTGCCCACACACCAATGACCATGGGACCAGGATATTTCTAAGGGTAGGAGCCATTTTATGAGCTATGATGCAACTACAGGACCTCTTTCCAGTCCTGTTTTGTCATGAGTCATTACTTGGATTTCCTGGCTTGATCTTGGATCTGGGTTGTTACCTTGCCTTTGCCTGGTGGTCATGGGATGGGACTTGTCGCTGTTCCTGCTCAGAGGCTGTGGGGCCATGCCCCAGGGGTAAGTTCACTGCTTGTGCTGTTTTCACCCATGTCTTGCCCTTCCCTTGCTCCCTCCTGACACATTCCCACAAAGGTTAGCAGGATCAGGGAAAGGGGAGACCAGATGGCAGCCCTTACTGGTACAGTCTAAGGCCAGAAAGGAAAGTATTGGGTACTCCAGACTACTCTGTATTTGTCGCTAGGCTCCCTGTCCACTACACAGCAGGGCTGTGTCTTCCTTGGATTCCTTGCTGCTGCAAGTGTGCTTACAAGAAGTCCCTCTTGCTGACCAAGGTAACCTCCTTCATATTCTAACCTCACTGAGCTTTGGCCTTCATAGCTTCACTCTTGTGAATGCAAGCAAAGTTTCTATATTCCTCTTGGGCAGCCTATGTCTGCTTCTTCCTTCTATGTGCTTTCCTTTTTATTTACTTGAGCTTAGTCAGGAGCTGTCTGACTCTTCCACAGCCCACTTCTCCCATGTCTGGTTCCCCGATATCAGAATAGGCTTTACTTCAGAACTCTCCTCAACTCTCTTTAAGGTTAACTGGGAGATTTTGAGTAATTTCAGTGTAAGCTAAGTTTGTTTCCAGGCTTTCCTATGAAGTAAATGTCCCTTAATAAGCAGAAATTGGAACATTTGAGACATCAGTTGACCGAAAAAAATATTCTGAGGTGGTAAAGGAACTAGAGGTAGACAGAAATATGAGAGCAAAAACATAGAATGTATTATTGCATAATTCCCATGGTTAAAATGCTAGTCTTGTCCAATTCTGTTTCTTTTGGTCTGCAAGCAGAGCTGCAAAGTATGTTGTTATGCACTGGGAGTATTGTAGGTTTTCAGTAGTTTCAGTCCCCTTGTTGTCTAACACAAAGCCAAATATCTGCTATAACCATAGATCCAATTGCCATCACATATTGTGGGCTGGGATAGCTCTCTGGAATGCAGCTGACGGTGGCAGGAGCTTTTGCAATGTTGCACAGGTCCCTGCTGTATGCAGTGGTGGCCAGCTGGGATGCTCAGGATGCAGCTGTGCAGTGGCTCCACTGCATGCTGCGTCCTTGCTGGGGCCGTACAAGGGCTTCTCACCCTCTTCTCCCAGGTCCAGGCCTGGTGCAGCTGCTGTAGCTCACCCTTTGGTGTTACAGCCCCAGCTACTGGCCCTGCCTTTGAATTGTGGCTGTCAGTGTGCTGTCAGCAAGGCTTTCTCAAAAGCTTGTTAAAATTTGCTAACTTGTGAGGCAGCTGGCTTGCTGATCCTTAGTGAAGCTTTATACGAATCCTAACCCATAGTCAAGGTTTAATATGAGCCCGTATGGGAGTAGCCTTAATTGTTAGAAAGGTGTGTGGTGACATTGATCTCCTGCCCATCTCCTGTTACAGTGAAGACCCCTCAGTTCTGAACACACTGAGCATGACCCGGTCCTTGTTTTAGGGAAAACCGCCCATATTGTACAGCAATATATATATACGCCACGGCATCTTTTCAACAAGAAGTATTTTGGCATCAGAGAAAACTGTCTCCAGAAACCCTTTCATGTTTGGGAGTGACAGCAGCACACAATGTGCTTTGCTGTGTTTGGGGAAGGGGACTGGAAAAATGGCTGATTTCACATCTTTGCTTTATAGGAGTTTATGGGCATGGTCCAGACTCTGATGTCTACGTAATGGTGTTATCAGGGATGGCTGGGCAGTGTCTCAGGTGTCAGTGAAGTAGAACTGGTAATACTGCGTAGTTGCATCAGGCCAAATTTGTGCCCAGATGACATGTGGTAAAACAGCTGGGAATAAGGACAACACAGCCCCAGTTGCACAGAAATAATGTTGAAAAGATGCTTTAGATTGTCTGTGGTGAATTCCATGAAAATATTTTTTCATTTGGTGTTAGCCCAATTTGTGTGAATAATGGCTAATTAAAGAAAAAATAAGGGATGAAAAAAGCTCTTATAATAATCTGTTTAAAAGGCTCTCGGGGGATTTAAGGAGGTAATATGTACTCAATGGAGGGGCTAAAAATGCAGCTGCATGTAATTATGGCAGGAAAAATATTCCCAAAGCTGATTTGCAGCTTCCCCAAAATGGTAGTCAGTAAGGCAGCCTTAGGGAGATGGAGAAGAGCAAGTTTTATATTACATCCTTCGTGAGTCTCCTGACAGGGCCCTTCCAGCCCCCCTCTTCATGGGGCTGCGGGCTGTCTTTTAACCCTGGCCTCCAGGTAAGAGAACCCATCCATCAGCCCTGGGCAGAAGGCGAATGCAGCCACGTCAGCATTGGCTTTCTGTGGCAGCTGCTTCCCAGTCCCACCATACCTGGAGCTCCAGGCTTTTTCTGTCTTTTCCCAGCCCTGACACAGAGTGCCATTGCCAAAGAATCCAGCAGCTGTCAGAGGAGTAGTCTTTCAATTATTTCTTTGGGAACTTATTTCCTGAAGTACATTTCTCATGCCTCAATCTAGAATATTTTTATGTCTGGTTGTTCGACTCAAACACCAGAGGAGTCCTCCATGACAGGTGTATTCTGGCACCTCCTGATTCAGAGGGGAGGTTCAGCCACCCAGCCAACGTGGTATTGGAAGAAGTCCCATTTTCTCATTTTCTTTAGTCAAAACTGTGGGATTTATTAAAAGACTAGTTTATTTTGTGGGTTTCTGAATGTTTGTTTGTTTATTTGTTTGTTTTTTAAATTGTGCTTTGAAGGTTGCCTGACTTGGGCGTTTTTGCTCTGTGATGCTGTGGCCAAAGCCCCCCAGCATTTGTCAGAGAAGCTGGTTTTCAGTTAGCGGTTTAAGGACTTCTAATGCCTCAGTCTAGAAATAGTTTGGGTTTTTTCTTTCCATTTTAAATACCTTGAAGTCAGTTTAGTTCTCTCTCTAACTTTGTGAACTCGTTTTTCTAGTTATAGAGCGTTTCTCTATAACGTGTTTGTGAAGCTGCATCTTTATGCTCCCCTGTACTGTTCACGCTGGAGCGTGGGCGAGCCGAGGCCGGGTCAAAAAGGGTTTTTTATGCCCCCGTAGCTCCCACCGAACCGGAGCCGCTGCCCGGGCAGCGCCGGAGCGGCGGCACCAGAGGGAGCCCGCGGGCCGCGCCATCCCGGCCGCTCCGCCTGTTCCCGCACGGAACCGGGAATCACAGGCGTTTGGGTCACGAGAGAGCAGACAGGAATCGAAATAGCAAACATTTATAAATGATACCGTCAATAGTATTATTTACCTACTAACACCATACCACAGCGGCCAAAATTTCCCCCAAGTGTCTGACGAATGAAGTTACTCAGCCAAGCGTATCCTCAGGGTTATTCGTTTGTCACAGGATGGATGTTCGGTGGTGTTTAATAATTTGGCTTGTTTAAAGTATTTAAAGTCAGAAAGCAGAATCGTGCACCTCATCAGCACCGGTTGTCTGAAGCGATGAGCCAAGCACAGTGCTTCCCCAAGAGGCAGCTCTGCTCCTCTGCTGAAACACAAACAGCTTTTGGAAAGGCTTCCCTTGAAAGACGTGATCCAGTCACAAAAATCTAGGCCTTTATAGAACATTACACGAATAAATACAGAGAAGAGGAGTTAATGGGGTTGAAAGATACCTTCTGGATTAATTGAAAAGCTTTTTTTTTTTTTTTTTGGTCCTTTTCTCTTCCAATAAATAGGCTATAATTGATGGAGGAGAGGAAAAACCTAGAAAGACTTACTTCACAAAAATACCAAGTAGACTGTATTAACCAAGACCAATAGAAAGCCATTGAAAGTAAATTAAATTAAACAGAGATAAATTGAAAGTTAGTCTTTTCAGCTATGCCCTTTGTTCAAATGCTGAATCATTTATGATCAGAGTTGGTGCTTTATTTGGCTCTCTGAGGTGCTGAGCTCCCTGCTTTATCTTCAGCTTGGAGAAGCTTTGTCTTCACCACTGGAGCAGGTGGGGGAAAGAAAGACATTGGAGATGTGCAGAATTAAAAATTCTGTGTAAAATAATATTTCTGTGTTAAAATTAGAGTGGAAAACTTCCAAAACATTGAGAATGCTCTTGGAAATGTACCAGGCTTGTTCTTTTTGTGGCTGGATGGTATAACTCCTGTCCAATTCTTTGGCTCAAGCACCAGAGTAGTCCTTGGTCATACTTGATGACAGGTGTATTCTGGTGTCAGCTTCTAATCCAGAGAAGATTCAGTCACCCAAGCTACAAATCCAGTTCTGAATGGCAGGAAATCCCAATTTCTGATTTTTTGTATCCAAAATTTTGAATTTTATTATAATTTCCTAGAAACAGTGCAATTTCTCATAAAAAAGTAAAGTCTTTCAAATACCCATGAAAAAAGTTCCTATAAAATTTCTGTCTACCTCTGGGATTTGCTTCCTTATTTACATAGATAATCCTATGCAAATTTGGGGGGAATATGAAATAACCATATTTTTAAAGGTAACTAAAGCCAGAACAAAATCTATAGTCATTAGTTATACACACGATGTATTTGGATTTAAATTTGCAAAGCACAAACCAACGATGCAATTATTTATTACTGCTAAATTAATATAGAAAAAAAGAAAAAGAAGTGATTGTCCCCTCTGAAAGATTGGCAAGGAGTGTGCGAAGTGGGCAGCAAAGCTGGAAAGGAGGCTGCAGGTCCCTGGGTGATCCAGGGCAAGGCTTCATTGCTATCATGATTAATAGAGCTATAAGGCAACTGCTACAGACTGTGGCGGATCCATTGGTTCCAGATATGCTCAACAATCAGTATGCAGATATGCTAATTTACACTGTATTACTCAAACTAAAGGATGTTTCTATGCTCCACTAATAGTTCCAAAAGATAATTATTTTCTAGTTAGTGAAAAAGACAAAGCCAGGCCCCGAGTGTTGGAGAAGCTTTATTTTTATGGAGCTTTGTGATTATGTTCTTGAACAATTCTGCATTCATTCAAAATGGTTTATAATCTACCAGGACCAGATTTGAATGCCACGTGTGCCAAGGCAAAAACATTGTGGAGGAACACAAGCTGGGGAGCAAGCCAGATTAGGCAAAAACTATGTGATGAAGATAGAAAAGAAATTAAGGTAGGCTGGAAAGCACATGGGAGCTGTGGATAAGGATTTAAGTGAATGCTTTAAGTGGCAATTTGCAATTGGAGCATGGGAAATGCCAGAATATAACATTGTAATGTAGTTTTGCATAATATACAAATTGGTTCATGTATTATATTGCAAATTATAATTATGCAACATTATTATACTAATTTTATGCATCATAATATTTTGTAATATTGCTGTAATTACATAATTGTAGTAAATTATAATGTTGCATTATACTAATACAGAAGCCATTAAGACCCTAAAGCACGTGAAGTAGTGCTGCAAAATTCTGGTTTTCCTTCTTGATGGGTTTGATGGTCTTGATGGGAATATTTCAGTGATCTCCCAGTTAACGGAATCAAAATCAATATATTGTCACTTCATGATCTCACAGTTCTCACTTGTTTTGTCAGCTTCTGGTCATCTCTGGCTACATTTAGGGGTAGATGTACAAGAAGGAATGATCAGCAGCTGCCAGCTATGGCCCCTAAGTTACACTCATACTTGTAATATTCACAGTCCTGAGCTCCCAGCACAAGGCTTGCTCTGGGGTGGCTGAAATGGCAGGAGGAACTAGGGGTGTGTTGTTTCCCTACCCTCATTCTTCTACATAGCTGGAAGCCTTCAGCCAGCTGCTCCCAGTAAACCTCCCGTTAGGGAAGGTATGCTTTGCTCCAGGCACTTGGAACGCATGATTCATTTTTACTGTATGCCTTGTATGCAAAATTATTATTATTTAAATCTAGGATGGCTTATTAGTAAAATTGTACAGTAAACACTGCTGCATAATTCATTACTTACACGGGGAGCTTTTAAGTCTAATGTGCCCCATAATGTACTGTGTGCCTTCGGTGGAATACAAACACGTACAGACAGTCATTCTCCTTTTCAGCAGTGTTGGTCAAGTCACTAAAACTTCACTACTGTTGTCCTAAGTTCTCTTCTCACAGTCAGTGCAGTTTCCCACCTGCAGTCCTCTGCTGGGATCTCAAATTCCTGGAGATAATGCAGGTGGAAGGTTGCAGCCCTCAGAAATGCTGCTCCAGTGCTTTGTGGTAGGGATGAGGCCCCTGGTCAGATCCTGGCAACATGTTCACTCCCTGTGTTTGTCACTGACATAATTTGCTTGCTGTAATAGACCCTTAAGGTTAAATGTTGGGCTATTTCAGGAAAGTGCTCAATTCTTTTAAATTTTTTTTCTTATGTAAGTTGTGGATTGCCCCCCACATAACAAATTACTTGCAGATTGCTTCAGTTTGGAAAGCAGATATTTCTACTTCCTCTATTTTTTCTATACTCTTTCAAATAATTTAATTCTTAAAGGTCATAAGCTTTGAGGATGTGTGATTAGTGCTAGAACTCATTTTTATGTTGAGATAATAATATTAAGAGTAGATTAATTTTTAGGTCCGCTATGTTACTGATGGTCACCGTGATATAATAGGAAGTTGCCATATTCCCAGGACAGATACTTCAAGGACCATGTTAGGAAATAACTTAAATTCTAATAAATCTGTGAACTTATTTTCTTATCAGCTAGATGCCTCTGCCCTTGGATCAAAGAATAAAAGCAATGAAAATATGAGGACAAGGTCTCTATGGGCTTCCTCTGGGAAGGCAGAACTCAGAACTGTCAAACTGTGAACTCTGTTTAAGCCAACAAAGCGATTAAAATAATACAGGCATGTCCGTGGAGACTTCTTCTGGAATAACCTCCTGGTTCATGGCTTGTTTTGAGTTCTTCTGGCTGAGTTTTTGTTTCTTTGATGGGTTCTGGAGAGTTGCATCTAACCTTGTTTGGCTGGTGGTGGAGAGTGTTACAGCCAGGGACTCTGGGAGAGAGCCAGGGAGGTGAGAAGGGTCCAGCTGTGAGTGATAGTTGTTAATTCTTCCTCTACAGAAGGAGGGCATATAAAGGAAAAGGAAAGACTGTCTGAAGAGATGAAAACCGACATGGTTTGTGAAGGGAATCCATGTCTGAGCTATACATCACTGTCTTGCTTTCTGGTCTGATGTATGTCCTCCCAGAGCTTCTGCCTACGTAACGTCCTTGCAGTCTTAGCTGGATGTATTGCTAGGCCAAGTTGCTTGGCAGCTGTTGGATTTCTGACTGCCACGTTTATGGTTGTGCATCCTGCAGGTTGCTACTGCTGTGTAACTCACCTCTGTGAGGCAAGCAATGAAGAGGACAAACCCTTTCAGGATGTCATGAAAACCAAACTGTACATAGCAGTAGATCTTTAGAACATTAGGATTTTGCAGTAAAGTTAATAAAAAGTCTGGTTTTAGAAAACCAAGACTTAACTTTGATTAGAATTAAATGAGCAATTTCATGCTGGTGGGGTACAGGCAATGGTTATTAATTACTCATTTGATCAATTTCAGAATGCTTTGATCCTTGCAGAAGCAGAGTTGCAGTAGTAAGGCCCCAGCCATCTATGCACTGGGTATTTATGATATTCTGTTCTGCTGGGTAGTTTTGGTTGCACTACTGAATACTGATTTCTTAAGGGTGTTGCTGCTTCAGCTGCATCCAGGAAAATACGGACAGACTTCAACCCTTTGAACCTTGGTTCAGTTTCCTGGTTTGCCTTGTCTGACTTTTCAGAACAGTAATGCACGGATGAAGCTTTGGCTGAACGGCTTGTGTTTGAAACCTGTCTCTATTATTTTGGTGTTAAAGAAGCTGAGCGGTTGCTGTGTTGAAACCTGGCAGCCTCACACTGCAGTCAGCAGCAACAGCCACAAGGCAATCCAGTGTTTCCCGTGGCCTCATCCAAAATGTGGGATTTGTGTAATACTGTAGTCATGCAAGCAGGCTGGTGTAACAGGACTACGTGCAGGCTTCCATCACAGCCATGATGGAAGGAGAAAACAGAAACAACTCTTCCCTTAAGGAGGCAGCAGTTCATAAATGAAGATGATTCCCTGGACTGCATCTCCTTCTTTCTGCCAAATGCCATGCTTCTTGGAAGGAGCTGTTACAGATTCCTGGAGGAGATTAGTAGACTCAGCACCAACAGTCTGGCCATAGGACTGGAAATACTTATGCCAGGATGATGGGAACTCATAAATTGAAAAAAAGGTTAATGAGAACTTCATGCACTGAATTGACACTTTAAGAAACATCTGAACACAGGTTCCCTAAGTTCTCATACAAGGAGCTAGCCCATGGAGCTTGCTGCCTAGTAGGACAATCAAATTCAGGCTGATTTCCCATTTTCTGAACATCTTACCTCCTCTCATTCCCTCCTTCTCCCTAAAATTGTTTCTCGTTACTTGCTGTTGGGAAGACAAATAGAAAAAAAAATAATTGTAGCGTATAAAGTTCTGAGTAAAGATCAAGCAAATATTGCTGTGAAGACTGGAGACATTGCTGACATTGGCAAAGATGAAGGCTTTGAAGGGAGGGTTAATTTTCTTAGACCGGTGGATGGAGTTGAGAGACGATTTCAGGCAGGCACACAAATGGGTTTTATTTTCCCCCTCTTATGTAGAAGGAGAAATTGCTTGAATCTGGGATTGCTTTTTACAGTTTTAAAAGATAACGGCTGAAAAAGGAAAATACTATTTTTTTTCCTCATGCTTTGATGACCTAATTCAAGTTCATCATTTTGACCATTCAGGGATCAAATGTGACCTGGTTGGCATTTTCTGACTGCCTCAGAAAATAGAAAGTAGCAGTCCAGGATTTGTTGGCTTCTTTTCTTTTTTTTACCTTTGGAGCTGACTTTTGTAGAAACCTAGAAACCCTGGGAAACATCTATTATTCTATTTTGGAAGGACAGATTTTGGAAGAATTGTTGCAGTCAGAAAAAAAAATTATGCAGAGACCTTCAGGAATATCCTACTCTGTCTGTACTTTTGCTGCGCTTTGCCTGCATGTTAATTGTTATTTATTGCACTCTTGTTCGTACTAGACCATTTGCGACTGAATTTATTTTAAACTATAGAAGTTATTTAGCCTATAACCACGGGTTTTAGGGATGTTTTTAGACATCATTAAGCCTAGACTGATGGCTGCTTTCAAGGTAAACATAAAATTCTTGTAGCTGGCTGAATACCCTCTCGGGAGTCCATTATAGGCAGATTTGCTGCTTAAAATAGGTGTTCTGGGTTTCAATAACCAGGACAGGCTGATCTACAAGAATCTGATTTTTTTTGTTGTTGGAGGGTTTTTTTATAAACCACAATTCTGATATGACTCATTATTCACTTGAGATGGCATTAGAATAAATTAATATTAAAATATTTAAATGTGGAACAAAGAGTTTGAAAAGTTACAGAGATTGATCACCCGAGATGCAACATTGGTGCTTCATTAGTTGTGGCTCTCTGCTCTTTCAGGCTGAGGTACTTCTGTTTCACCTAATTAGCAATTTTTTTCTTTAGTGCTGACTGGACTGTATTCAGGCTGTGTAGCTTGACTTTTCTTCTTGCCAGAAGTTTATATTTCTAGGAGATTTAAAGGTGTGTTGGTGAGAACTCATATCAATACGAGAAAAGAAGCTTTGAAAAAAATGCAGATTTTTGTGGTTAGCCTAAAATTTGGGAATAGTGGCATCAGAGGAGTGAGAGACAAATGCCATCTTCTCTGATCAGTAAGCAGGCCAAATTCTTTTTGCATTTCTGGTGTCAGGCTCATCTTGTATACAGAGAGAGGAGTTTTCTCAGCTTCCCAAGAAGCTTGGCCCGCTCTGAATCAATAATCTGTGGCGTAGCCAGCCCACCTTGATCACAGCTCTGAGGTTGAGTAGAGAAATCTCTCCTCTCCTGGGTAAAACTCTCCTCCCAGAGCAGCCTGCAGTGGTGGATTCTGTAGCTGGAAGTCCTTAATCTCAGTAATGCTAACACTGCCATATGGTCTAGAGCAGTGGGAAAAGACATTTTTCTAATTGTAGGCAATAGAGTTTTGCCAGGGGAAAAAGGAAGACAAGCTTTCAAGCAGTTAAGCCCTTTGCCGTGTATGGCACGAGGTGTAGTATGCTCACCCTGTAAACGCTGCTCTTACAGGACTTGGAGTTTCCCTTGATTCTCAATTTAGGACCACAAATGGAAATCTGAGCCTGGCTTTCTTCCCAAAAGACTGTTCATAGGGGTTTTCCTCTGGAAAATCTTCTGCTTCCCCCTACTAATCTGCTCTGGCCCAGGGCCTGCAGGCATGATGCAACACAAACTTTCCGGGGCATTGGGGTTAAATCTGCTAGGTCGGAAGGCATAAACTCAAAGGCAGGGACATGAAACACAGTGTCTAGCAAATGGTGGAGGCATGGGGAAGAGAAGTGTCTGCCACTTTCACTCAAGGCCACATGGAGCTTTCCTAGATCTGAAGGTCCAGAGAAGGCACATGCCATTCACTCCCTGTCTCTCACTGCTGGGCGGAGGTGGCAGAGGCAGTGGTGGCTCTTTCGTGCTGGGGAGGAAAAACAGCCATGCAGGAATGTAACTGTGCATTTCTCTGCATCCTTTTTTTTATGAGTCTGGATGAGTTTTAGTTTGTGATTTCATGTGATGCTGCCTTTGTCTTCTATCCTTACATGCATTTTGAAAACAGAAGTTATAAAAAGGACATCCATCTGCAGTTTTAAAAAGTTCTTTCTGCTAGGAATTGTCACTCCCATTATAGCTGTGCCCTATTTGCCCTCTTTAAATCCTCAGCAGAGTAGCTTGAGGTTTTGCATTTGCAGATGTGTCATGTTAATTCAAAGACAGCTTTAAAATAAACCCAGTGGATTCAAGGCAGGTAGAAGGCTGAGTGACTTTTGTTCATGCTTAGGTATCCGAGGTGGGGAGGTGTCAGGTGTCAGTGAGTGGGTCTGATCTTGACTGCGTGGGCCCTGCGGACTCTGTAATACGACAAGATATAGCATTTGCTGCAACTGGGGCCTGTTTTAGCTTTTGCTTTATGTGAGGTAGTGAGGATGTTCAAATCTGTAAACACACAGCACAGCACATTGCTCTTGAAATGTTTATGAAATGTTCCCATGGCCTTTCTGTTGTCCTGGAAAGTGCAATGTGCAGCTGGGACAAACACGGCAGGTTGGGGACATTGGTAGGTTAGTGGCTTGTGTGGTACGAAGGGTTAAGATGAAGGGGAAAGCTCCCTTCTCTGCTTCCAGGCATGTGGTCTCAGATCAAAGATATGGGGAAATAAACCTTCCTGGGAAGTGGAGTCTCGTGGGAGAAGCCTTCTGCTCCACAATGCTCCCAGGTCTAAGGGGAATGGAGCCAAGGCTTTGGTGCTAGCTACTGCCTCAGAAATATGCAGTTTGATGCTGTCTCGGTGGACTTACCACCCAGACATAAAAAATAACTAACTCAACATTTTAAAGGGAGCTTTAACTTCTATTTTTCTATCCCTTTTCCTGCCAGCGAAACTTTCCTATTCCCAGGCATCTCTTAAGCACATGCAGAATTATCTGGGGGATTAACCAACACAGAGAAAGAACAGTGGGATTCAGAGAAGACCCAAGGGAAGGGAAAGACTGCTGAGAGGAACATTTCCAGGAGGCAGATTATGTACAACTTTTGCTTTCATGAGGGAAATCTAGCTCTGGTTGCATAGGTGTGGTGGTGGAGATCACAGGAGTAGAGAGACTAAACCAGGTTCAAACTGTGCAGCCAAAAGAAACCTTGCTGGCAGGGTCTTCAGATCCTTCCAGCACCATCAAGTCTTTGCATATGTTCCCTATCAACCCCCTGCAAGAACAGTATGTGGTCAATGCACTCTGCATGCACTTATCTTTCTTAGGTACCCAACTGGCTTATTTGATTAAAATACTTTACTTTTCCCCAACCCCGTGGCAGAGAAAAGGCTTTTTATCTCTTAAATGTGACAACAACAAATTTCAGAGTCATCTTTTAAGTGCCCTTTCTGTGCTGTAGTCTTATCATGGCCTCACGAGTACCATTTGCTTTGGAAGCACGTTAAAAAATTGTCAGCACATTACTAATTGCTTTATTTAAACTGGTGAAACAAAGATGTTAAAAGTTCAAAGCTGAGGGACTCTCAAAGAGCTGCAGGTGTTTCCCTCCAACTGCTGTTCTGTTTCTTCTTTAAATTTATGCTAGTTGGCAGAACTAATATCTATAGATTAAAAATCCAGTTGGTTCCTACCTTCTTTTGCCCACCCGGTACTGTTTATCCCAGCCTTTCACAGGTCCACTGCACTCACAGTTCCTCAGCTGGGCACTACTGCTGACCAAAGCCCTCAGGGCAGAACCTGCTGTTCCAGGGAAAGATGACCCTGGAAAAGGTGCAGCTGAATGCTCCTTCTGCCTCCTTGTGAGAAGTGTATCTGAAGTATCCCGGTATCTCTCTCATGTCTTTAACTGAATTTTAATCCAATGTCAGTTTGAAAGCTTTGAAGGCCTTTTCCACGACTTCCATTGGCAAATGTGAGAGGGCTTCCCAGTTCCTCGGGAATGGGACCATATCCTTCCAGCACCCCTAGGGAGAGTGGCAGAAACCCCAAGCCTGCTGTAGGACATGGAAAAGTAAGAAGTAAGAAGGCTGCAGCAGAGGAGAGAGCTGTCTGTTTGTTCTGAGCTACTTCACCTCATCGGGAGGGAAGCATTAAGCAGGGCTCCCACTTGAGTGACAGTGACACTTTTAGCAGATACTCAGGCAGAGTCAGGTGCTTGTTAGTGGGGTTATTATCTGTCATGAAGAGGTGTTGGAGCAGTTAATACAGCCTACTGGGGGGAGGCAGGGATATAGCTGCTTGGAGCAACATTCCCTCCTGCCTGCAGAGTCTGTCTTCCATCAGTATCCTACCTATTTGTAGTGACTTGCTTTCTCCATTAAAGATTATACATACGATGTTGGGCTTTGATACTAAAATAATTGCTTTCTAGGTTACAACTGTAGCATTGGCATGATAGAAAGCTAGCAACTTCAGTCACAAGAAAACTTGGAAATAATTCCTTTGGCTGACGCTGCGAATGTATTACTTCTTAACTGGAATGGGACCAATATTATTTAATGATAGCTTAAATCCATGGCACACCACAGAAAAGCTGCTGCTCAGCAGGTGCCAGTGTTGATCATGAGGGCATGTAGCTGCTTTCCTGAGAGAGCACACGGGTCTCTGGGATTGCTTGGAGGAGCATCAGCTTAGAAGGGCATTGTGGCAGCAGACAGGCAGTTGCCAAGGATTGCCGGTGGTGCCTGGAAATCCCCCGTTCATGAGGATGGGTGCTGGGGCTCTGCAGCACAGGCAAGGCTTGAGCCACGTGAAGGTGGGTGCTGGTGTAGTGGCAGAGACATCGGAGTGTGACAGAAAGCTGATGGAAAAGCCTAAAGGCAGAAGTCAGAAAAGCACTCATTTTACCTAGAGACTTTTCTGAAATACCATCAAAATTATTTTGTCAAATCGAGGATGGAATCCTCTTAGCAAAACTGTTTTGTTTTTTTTTTTTCACTGAGCAAATTAATCTTNATAAAGCTTGTGAGATTAAAAAACACTGGAAGAAACTCATCAAACTCTTCTCTTTCCCTTTTCTCCTAAATCCGAGAGTGCTGAGTTCTGGGCCATTTTTAGGATTTCTGATTTTCATCTCATCTAAGACAATTTGAGTGCAGATGAGGTTGATTTACATCAAAACCGTAGGAAGGATTTAGATTAATTTTATTGTTGTTCTGTTATCAATATAATTTTTAAACTATACTGAACAATTGCTTACTCACTGGGTAATAACATTTGTTGAGCTTGTGAGAATAAGTCCTCAAGGATTGTGTTTGTACACTTGCAGTCCTGCGGGTCAAACAACATTTGTTTAAACTGTGGATGCCTTTTATTTTTAATCACAGGCCTGAGCTGGAATTAAGAATTTCTGTACCTGGGGGCTGTTTCTATCTGAATCTCTAGGCTGAGAAGGGCTTTTGTAACCATTGCTCTACTGCTAGGCATAAATCAGCCTTTTAACCTTGGGTCTACAGACAATTAATTTATAGTGGCATTGGCTCTGCTGCTGACACGTCTGATCAGGAGGTGGACTGAGCTTTCAGGAAAGACCATGCTCTGTTCTTCCACTGTAAGCAGGTTAACATACTCATTTTAACAACTGATTTATAGTTTATGTATTAATAATTTCTGTTTTGTATTGTTACTTTTCCAGTTGAGATGTTATTACAGGTAAAGCCTGGGCTTTGTGCAGAAAGAATTCAGCTGGGAATCTGCACAAGGTCACTAAGTGTGCTTGAGAGCGTGCTTTTAAAGGAATTAAAGTGGAATTGAGCCCCAAGTGCAGAAAAAAATGTAGAAAATGTGTGCTCTGCAGTGTGCTTTTCCAATAACAGTATCTTTTAAACAGCAAAAGGCACAGATGTGGTTACTCTGTGAGTGTGCAGAGGATGTAATAATGCTGTTTTCTCCCTGTGCAGAGAAAACAATGAGTGCTGCTTGTCAGGCCCTCTGGTACATGCTCAATGTTTGCTGGCATCCCCAGCCATCCTTGTCTCCTGCTGGGAGCTCAGGTCAGATGTTCCTGACGCAGGGCCAGAGCTAGCCCAGGGCACGGAGAAGTAAGTGGTACTTGGGTACTGCCAGGGGCAGTTTTACACTTGCCTCTTGCTCCAGGCAGGCTCAGTCTGGGAGAGAATATCTGGCTTTTCTTCCCATGTTTCGGGGTGCTCCAGGTTTGGGGTGTTTGGTTACCCAGGCTGCCCACTGTCTTCCTTACAAGAAGTGTGTTGTCACATACAGATGTCCCTCCTCTTTGTCTCGTTTTGCCACAGAAGCAGCACAACTTTTTGGCTATTTTCTTTATTTTACAGATGAGAAATGCCCCATAATGAGCATGGTGACATCCACAGCTCTTCCTTTCATCTTGTCCTTGATTTTCTCCTTTTGGAGCCTAATTGTGAAGAGAAGGCACCAGGAGATCAAGCCATGCAGTAATTAAACCCATGTTAAAGATCAAATGAAAGTGTTTAACCCTATTTGAATGTGCTATTCTAAATTTCATGGGGTAGATTCTGTATTTGGGAAGATAACTTACTGTGTTTGGCTGAAGCAAATGATAAATTTTCTAGACTTTCGGGATGTGTATGAATAGCAGGGACTTGGAGCCTGGATCACATGAAGCAAATAAATCTAGGGGGAAAAAAATATCACATTTTTGATGGTTTTAATATCTACTAGACCTATTTTGTTAAACAGTACTTAAAAACACATTTATCATAAGTTGCTTATTAAGATGCATGTCACATGCACCATTGTGCTGATCAGCCTGAAAAAGAGCAGTTTCTCAGCTGATAATCTGCTGTGCCACAAGGAGGTCAGGTTAGAAGTCAAGACTCCAGGGATTAAATTGTGGTCTCTTTGAAATCGATAGGCATCTGGCCAATCACTTTGGATTCTGCTCTGTTTCACTGTTTCACATGGATTCTGTTCTTGATTCTTATCAGTGATTTGCTGTGGGACTTGAGCAAGTTATTTAACTCTTCTGGTCTTTTACCTTCTCCAGCAGTTTTTCAAAACCCTTTGTATTATGTATAACTCAGCAAGATCAATATGTAAATACATTAGATATATGAGTAATGTTAAAAACCTTGAGATGATCAACTCCTCTGATTTCTTTCTTGATACACTGATTTCCAGTTAAGGATTGTGGGTAGGAAAGGCCAAAGAAATTTCCTACATTGACAAACACAATTTTTGTAGGAGAATATTTTTCATTCTGTGGGTAACTTTCTGAACTGTTCTCTGTAAGTTCTGTGAGCCAGTCCTCTTTTTAGGTCAGAAGCAGTGACCTAGAAAGTGTGTAGAGTTTAAGAACTTAATTTGGTGCCTGATGCACGTCCCAGGATGCTGGTAGGAAAGGTGTGCAAACTAAGCTCCATGTTTGGAGCATGTTAGCAGCGTGTTATCTTCAGCCATCGTAGGACACAGCAAGCACCACTTGTGCAGAGAACCACAACCATGTTATTCCCTAAGAACTGCAAATCTCATTTCTCCAGTTACACGTCTTGTGTCTAAGACAATCCATTTGCTTGCTGTGGAAAGGAGCATCCCTCCTCCTTCACACCAGCTTTGGCTGCTGGCCACACGGCTCCTGCAGCCAGGCATCCAGTGCCTTTTCTTGGTAAGTTGACTGGTGTTGTGGAAAAGAGAGCCACCAAAACTGATGTGGGGTTGGTGGAGAGCAGGACCATTCCACGGGAGTGTGATGTTTACTGTGACATGAAATCCTGCTCCCAGCATTGTGGTGAAATTCAGACTCTATTTTCTAAGCCTGAAATCAAAGGAAGATAAACTCTTGAACACCTTTGACTATATCCATGCAGCCCTGATGAACAATCCCTCATTCCCAGGTGAAGTGTAAACTGGCCCATATCCAGAGACCAGCAAGAGGGGACATCTCTGAGCTTCACATGATCACCCTGATGAACAAGTAGAATGGGCCATGTCCCAGTCATTCTAAGGGCATGCTGCACTGCTGATGGGTGAGCTCTTTCTCCCAGAACAAGGTAGCCTTGATCATCTTAATTACTACATTGTGGTGTTCCCTGAAATAAGCCTGGACATTGTCTTGGAAGACAAAATTGGGCCAGGAAGCCTGTTGGAAGTGTAACAATACGGCCTGTGCCCAAGTTCATGTCCTGGCCCTGTTTAGTTCCATAGTGCCTGTGTTTCATTCATGACCAAGGATGTCATTGTTTTCCAGTGCCTTTGCAGTACAGTGAGAGTGCTGCACCACAGCCTGACAGATGCTGTTGCAGTAGTACAACACAAAGTACAGGTTGTACATCCAGGAAAGTGGCAAGCAGGTATACATAGGGTGTTTTCATATTGCAAAACCTGCTGGAGTAGTGTTGGAAGACTGACATAGGAAAGAGGAGCCAAATTTGTAATGATTCCTTTCATGCTTTTTCTGTGGGAAATCAACTGGACTGCACCAGCTTTTGGTGTGTTTGAGGTGTGGGTGATCGAGGGAGTGAGTTAGGAAATTAAATTATTTGCAGCATAGGTGCCCCCAGCTTTGTGTTGGTGGGTCTTTCCATGCCCTGGGGTCCTGGAATGGATGGGAAGTGCCATGTAAGTGGAATAAGAAAAAGGGGTGAGGGCAGCAGGACTGCAAGGAAGCTGGAGAGGCAACTTGCTCTGCACACTGCTGTGAGGCTCCAGGGCTGCCTGTGGCTGTCTGCTTTGCACGTCTGACCCATTCATCTAGCTAGGCTTAAACTGAGTGAGAGCAGCCGTGCTGTCCCCCTCCCTGCCAGGCCCCGCAGGTGCTGCTCCGCCACCCGGAGAAAGAAGTCCACGTTTACGGAAAGTCCTTTTCCCTCCCTTTCCTTTCCCTTTTAAGGCTCTTGGCAAAGCTGTGCGATTCTTATCTGGTCTCTGCAGAGCCTTGAAGTGAGGTCATTCAGGAAGTTTAATTAATCCTGTACAATTGTCACTACATCCTTGGCTGCATATTGTACTAGGGCCCAGCCCACCACCACAATGCCTCTTACGACAGCTAAACATCTGTTTAAAAACTAGTTGCCAAGAAGTAGTACTTGCTAAGTCTCATTTTGCCTCTGGCTGTATGTATGCAGCTCATCACAATATTGTATAACAACGTTAAGAGAAAAAACAGAATTTCCCCTTGCTCTAGGGATCAACCGGTAAAGCAAGCTAAAATTATCTGGGAAAGGCCGGTTCCGAAATAGCACTGGCAAAGATGTGGGCTGGTTTATGTGTATCCTGCTCATATTTATTTCCAAGGCTGGCACCATCCAGGACACTGGGCTGTGAAGCGATGCTGCAGAACATGGGATTTGTTGGGATGCTGGGGTGGATTCAGCAGGGGCTTCAGTCCCTGATCACTGCTACTCCCCTCAGAACTGGGACTTTGCATGTCCTCAAGGCTGTGCGCTCTTCCACTCTTTACCCTCTGACTGCAGAGAAGGACAATATGTTTCTTCTGCTCCTGAGGGTGGAGAAGTGTTGCACAAGCACAGATAGTCTTCGTTCTTCCCAGCCTTTTAGGACAGCCTTTAAAAATTACTCTGGAAGAAAAGAAGAGAGAGACTGATAATGAAGAGGGGAAATTGCAAATCCTTTGCAGGGAGAAAAAGAATGATAGATGCTGGGAGAGGAGGGGAGCAGGGGGTGCAGGAACCAACAGAAATATGGGGCAAGTCATACCAAATGCCATAGTGGCAGAATAAAGATGAAGAGACACGTAGAAGGCACTGTGACAGGATGTACTTTTATCTGACAGAAGAGTATTCTTGGTGCTGTCTACTCTGTCTTTTACCATTATTTGCTCCTATCCCAAAATTCTTAGTGGTGCAAGAACACAAGGAAGCCTAGGATAAAATCTTACAAGGAGTTTTTTGTAATGGTAAGGAGGTACTGGGGCCTGACATTGTGCAGCTCATCTTTCAAGGAAAAGCAAAACTCTTCTCTGCTCCTGCAGGCAGAAGACCTAATGTGCCCCAGAGCTGCTCATCTGGAATAACTGCTCCTGTCCAAGAAAGGTGGAAGTGGGGCTGGTGTGCCCCCTCAGCCACAGCTCACATAGGGTCCATACCAGCCCTGCTGGCCCCTGGCTGGAACAGCTGTGGATTGCTGAGGAGTGATTTGATATGATTGTCTAATTTGGCATCTCTGATGAATAATGGATGGGGAAAGTCAATGTAGTAAAAGAGACTTTTTGAGTCTTTGGAGGTAATAATCCATGCTTCCAATTTCCCAAATGGTCTTGCCTTTTGCTTCAGTAATGAAATCTATTTTTCATAGTTTGGCCTTTTGGAGCTACCTGATTTGTTTCACTCTTCGCATTTGTTAAAAAATTTAAAATTGCTTTCTCTGAGGTTTTGCAGAATGATTGTGCAGTTGAATGGGCAGAAAGGTGTATTCACATGCAGGAAGATCCTTCAAGGTTATTAATTCTGGGATATTCAAATTTAGTTCCATACACAGACCATCTTTTATTCTATAGTAATAATACTGGTTTACCTTGAGATAAGTTGTTCTTTCTTCGATATCATATTGCCCTTTCTTAGACTTATGAAAGAATAGAATTCAAAATTAGCAACTCACACTAATTAATATTAATTATGAACTTAATTTATGGACTTGTCTTGTAAATGCAGTCAGGCTCCAAGCAGTAAATTGTTGACACAGACTACAGCATATAAAGGTATCTTCTATAATTATGATGAGATAATGCATATATAATTATATGTATAGATAATTGTTTGTATTATCCTAAAGAACTGAGGTCTGTGCTGGCTTCATGCAGAGAAAGATGCTTGCCATGCATTGTCTGAACGTCAGGGGAGCTGAGCTTTCCAAATGCTGTCTGTGTGCAGGTGTTAAATGGATGGCTTAGGTGGTGTCCTTCTTAGTTGAATTGCTGGTCTCACCACAGCACAGAGGCATAACTATGTGGCCAGGGGCCACTGCTGGTGGTACGATGTTTTCTGGCAGGAGGTGTGTGTCTGTTCCCACCCTCACAGCATCCTTCTGGAGGGAAAACCCAAACCTCATCATCCTTCTAGGGATATCTCACTTGTTTTGGACTCCAGGCATCTTGCTTTATAGGTATACTGGAGGACTTTACACTCAGCTTTTAGTCTAAGGGACGTGTGAAGGCCAGCTTAAAGGAGGGTATAAAGACTAAGGAGGACTAGAGGTGATATTTTCCTAGGAGGGTTTTTTTATTGATAGCTTTCTAGCCAGTATTTTCCTGCCTCAACACAATCCTCTCAAGTACACTTACAGGACTGCATGAGTTGCATTTTAGGGTGTTTATCTGTCTTACCTTTTGACATTGGCACAGATGTGTCTGGCTCTGATTTTTTCTGCAGAGTTCTTAGGCGCCAGTGTAGTCTGCGTATGCATCTGTCACAGCGTAATAACTCCCCTGTTGTCCATACCACTGTTCTGTAGTACTTCTTCTCACATTTTGTGTGTCTCCGAGTTGCCTGAGCTTGCTTCCCTCTGAGTAGATGGTACTGTTCCGTGGCTTGAGTGGCATTGCAGGCAAGGCAGAACTGCTTTCTGCAGGTGTAATATACCTCTTGTTCATATAAGAACACTGCTTTCTCTGCTTTGGGGTAGAATTTAAAGTCACGAGGAGATGGCTGATGCTAAAAGCAGCATTTTTAAAGGACACGTTCTATCCTGATCTGATATTCTGTCTTTATTCAGATCCCACAGCTGAAGCCAAAGGGGATTGTACTGGCACAGTCAAATACAGAATAAGCCCCAGTAGCCCTGAAATAAATGACAGCTCACACTGATATATCCAATATCATATTTCTTCAATGTGCTTACAAGACATTCACTAATTAACCTGATAGTGCTTTTATTTAATGAGATCTGAGTACCAGCATGCTCATGGAAGTCTATTCTCTAAGCACTGCTCTCTGAAGAACACACCTTTTGGTTTAAGTGCCACACACAATAGTATTTTATTGATTACTGTTTTTCTCCTACAGTGCCGTAGGGGTTTTGTGTAGCAGTGGGCTAGAGAATCTTGCATTATGTTAGGTGCCATGATGCAGTTTGCTAGTGCTTGAAATTTCATTTAAATGGTGTTTGAAAGTCCATGAATTCTCATAGAAATGCGAGAAAGAAAGAAGTAACTAAGAAAACCATCAGTTTTAGGCAAAGATACTGTGTCTCCCGTCTTAGGCTCACTTTGCTGCAGTGTGTGGGGTATTTTAGCATAGTGGCTTGGAGATCTGAAAAACAGCTGGATTTAGATGAGCTTTGGCTCCCCATTAATCATTTGTCCTTCCTGGACACTGGCTAGGCCTGTGAGGTTTGTTCCTCTCTCCACCAAAGAGCCCTTGTCTGACACTGAGAACAACTCCCCGAGGCTGCCTGCTGTGTTTTGGGGCTCAGCAACCTTACTGCCCTGCTGATTGCCTGTGTCTGAACAACCCCTGGCCCTGGCAAGCACGATGCAGCTGTGTGTGTGGGGGTGGAAAGGCTGCAGCCCACGGTGGGTGCCTGCTGGTGTCTGTCCCACCTCTGGGCCAGCTTCACATCCTGCTCCGGGCACTGGTTTCACAGCCGGTCCAGGGTCAATCGTGCCGCACACAGCAGGAAGAGCGGTTCATCCGTTTTTGTGGATTGCTCAGAGCCACATTTTTATCTGTGCGTGCAGAGCTGTGGTTATCAGCTGTTGCCTCCAAATAACCTGGGAACAAGACAGATTAGAGGCTTCCACCAGACAAGTTAGATTGCACATCAGATCAGTTGGGATTCTGCTCATTGAACAGCTGAGATTTGGTTTATGTGGTTGCAGTGCCACTGACACACCTCCTAATTCATAGTCACAAAAGACTACTGAGCTGCTCAGCTTTTTAAAAGCTTTATAAATGTGCAATATGGGAAAGATTGATTAAAATACATTTCTGGATATAAGTGGCGTTGCATACTCTGTATATTTTCTAATAATAGCTTATCCTTATTTTTCCTAAACTCTCAAATCATGAATTCTCTAGCTGACATCTTTCTGGTACATCAAATGTACTGTCAGGCACACAGCTTTGTTTTGGCTTCAGCTGTTATATTTTTATATAGTGGTTTTTAGTGTTTATTACAAGTGCCTTAGCACCTGTTTTTCCTACTTTCTCTCCCTAATCTCTCCTTTTTTTTGCTTGCTTTATGCTGAATTTGTACTGAATAAACGTGGCTGGTTAACTGTCACATGTATCAGAAATTTCTGCTTATCTGAATACTGCCCCTGAATTCCTCCACCTCTATCAGGTTCTCCAAACAGTCCTTTTTAAGTTCTCAAGGCTATAATTCAAAGCAGAGACAAGAGAAAAAGAGATTTCTGTCCATCTGCCTCTTCTCTGAATGTCGTTTGGGTTGTGTCTGACAGGAGTGAATCCAAGGACTGAAGATGCCCATGCTGGGGCCCCTGCACCTCCACCGTAAGCAATTTGCCCCTTTTACTCCAAAGCAGGGTTAGTCTGGTTCTTCAGGTGAATGCTTCCAGTCATTCATCTGGGCTTTTGCACTCCCAGCAAAGTTTAAAGTGCATTTTTCTCTTGCACACCCGAATCACAGCACCTGGTTAAGTTTCCTCTGAAAGCAACCTAGTCCATGACCACCAAATCACCCTGCAAACACCACCAAAATGCAAAGATGAACAGGGGGTTGTGTGGCTGCTCTGTAGTATGAGCGCAGCTTGAAGAAAAGATGTGCAGATCCAGCCAGGGGAGCCTAAATGATGCTGGGTTTATGCTAGATACAAGCAGCAGATTTTGTCGGGCTGAGGATAAACCTGGCCTGGAATCACCAATCACTTTTCTGTTGGACTAACAGTCACATCTCCCAGCTAGCCACGCTGCCACTGCCCTTCTTGTAAAGGCATATTTATTGAGTGTGAAGCTTATCTGTTAAGGAATATGTGATTTCCAAATGAATATTTGAAAAGAAACCCCAGGAACTAGAGGAAACGCTAAGCTGGCTTCTTGTGTGTACTGGCCTGAGCTGTTTAGCAGAAACACAGCAGCCCCTCTGCCATCGGAGGCTGCGGGTTCTTCATCAACTCTGTGTTGGTGGCCTTGAAAAGTCTTGAGAGAGCACCAGTGTTACACTCAGTGACGGAGACCTGACCTGCCCTGGGAAGGAAATAATCGCAGTCTGCTCTGCCCTTGTCCGGTTTAAGCCAAAGATGTCACTTCACCACAAAAGCAAAGAGGAAGAGGAAGGAGGAATGACCTCACCCAACTACAGCAGGGAGCACAAAGGGGATGAAACCATTGGGGACAAGCTCAGCTGCTCTAGGAAATTCCCTTCCCCGGCCTTTCTGAAGGCATCATCAGTATTTCCAACCAAGCAAGCAATCTTCTGTCTGATGCTTCCTGTCCATGTTCACCCCCCCCCACCCTGTCTGGCCCAGTCCCCCCTCTCCCAGTGCAGCCTTCCCTTGGCAGTGGGACACCTGGACCTGTGCAATATATCTCCCAGGCTCCAGCCCCACTCTTTCATATCCTGGCACTGGCCACCTTTGCTGTCTTTTCCCATACGTGACAGAATTTGCACCTGCTGGTGTTCTGCCCCAGTACAGCTCGGTGTCTCTACTTTGGTAGCAGTTTTGGATATGGAATCAAAGAATAGTTTAGGTTGGAACAAACCTCTAAGATCATTGGCTCCAGCTGTTAACTCAGTGTGGCCAAGTCTACCACTAACCCATGTCCCTAAGTGCCACATCTACACATGTATTAAATACCTCCAGGGAATGGGGACTCCACCACTTCCCCTGGGCAGGCTGTTCCAATGCTTGACAACCCTTTCCATGAAAAAAAGTTTTCCTGGTATTTAATATAAACCTCCTGTGGCACAACTTGAGTCGATTTCCTCTTGTCCTGTTCCTTGTTGCCTGGGAGAAGAGTCCAACCCCCACCCCAGCACAACCTCCTCTAGGGTAGAGAGACTCTCTGAGGTCTCCCTGAGCCTCCTTTTCTCCAGGCTAAACAATCTCAGCTCCATCAGTTGTTCCTCATGGGATCTGTGCTCTAGACCCTTCACCATTTTTGTGGCCTTTGTTGAACATGAAATTCATCATCTCTATATCATAGCCATGCATTAAAACAAAAAAATAAATGAATTGTACTGAGTCCTACCTCTTCATCCAGGCTGCCTTCATATTTGTTCTGGGCAAGCAGACCCTAATTTTCCTTCACTGATAAATCATCCTCCAAGATTTCGCTCTTCCTGGGAGTCCCTTTGGTGTGTGTTCAGGTGACTGAGTCTTGATCAAGAGTCTGTCTTGCTGTATTTCATTGAAAGGTGAACACTATCTTGGGGAAGGGCTGGTATACCACAGTTTGTATCACATAGACATTACTGGAGATAAGACAACTCCCAAAGTATCCAGATGCTCTGTGCCTTTTTTTTTTTTTAACTGACTAAGTAATGAATGAAAGCTAGTCTTATAAAGTTCAACATTTAAGAAATTCCAATTTCCTTTGATGTAGGCAAAAAAAAACCCCATGCTTGTTTTTGGCAAAAATAGTATCAGAGTAATGTTTTCTACTTCTAAATGAACCAAAACAACTAATAGGTGAGCTACAGAGATGTGTATGTGCTTTAGTTGTGAAGGAGTGCACCCCTTTGGATATTTGCTGACTCTTTCATACCCATGGATATCCCTGGTTCCTTGATTGTGTTAACCTCCCAGGGCATGTGAATGTTGGCAGGCTCTCAGGTGTGTAAATATCTGGAGAAGAGTTCCGTTTTAACTGGCGAAGCTCAGAGTGGGAACTGAAATTACCTTTTTTTCTCTTCTACAATAGTGAAAAAGGTTTGGGTCCTATGTTTGAACTAATTAGCTTAGCTAATTAGAGACTTGTTTTGGTCTGTCCTGCTTGTGCATTAGTCCTGTGATGGGAATAAGAGCAGAGACTCCAGGGAGCAGAAATATTTATCAACTACTTTTATATTATCTGAATTGGTTTTCCTTCAACACACGGTATGAAAAAAGGTATGACAGCAAAAGCATGATGAAGAAGTATGGTCTGTATTGCAAGACTAAGCAGTCTTTTGCAAATTGCAGCTACTAAATCTTTGGTTGCAGAGAGTTTGCCTCCAGTAAACACTAAGATAAATTCAGGTACAGCTTCCAAAATATTCTTTATACTGTAAGACCAACCAACATGTCTTGCAATGTTACAGCTATTTTTTTTCCTACTCTTCCTTCATCCTTTCCTTACTGCAGAGGAAAATTCTTTTTGAAGTCTTTGGACCTGGTGCTTCAAAGGAAAATTATAACCTTAAACATAAAGTTGCCACAACTTGAATATCCTCGTGTCTTCTCAAGGTGATGAATTCTAACTCTATCATCATGAAGATGAAAAAAATGAGCTGTCAGTCTCACCAGCTTTTTTAGAGTGATGAGATAAATTGCAGAGTTAAGCAGCTAAACGTTGAAGTAAAAATACTTTTATTACCTTTTTGAAATCAATGCATATTACTGAAGTGTTCAGCAACAGGCAGCTTGCTTTGAACAGACCAGTTTGCTGATAGATTTCTTAAACTACTAAACCAGAATTTGTATGGGAATATGCACATGTCAAATAGGTATCTCTGATAGTTAGAAAGAAATTGGTAAGGTTTGTCCTCAAACATCACAACAAAAATCTGTATTTTCCAAACACCAATCTGGACACTCTGAGTGGTTATGTCCAGCATCAGCTGGGGCTTCATCCTCTTCTAAGAGGTGGTGAAGTTAAAAGTAGTATTGCAATGTGTTCATTCTTCAGCCAAGTACTTACAAAAATATTTGGAGCATAAGAATTCTTTTCTAAGCTAAACCTATTTCTATCAAGAAGGGCTTCTGTGACTGCTATTTCAGTCTTTTGATTTTCATTCCAGTTTTACCATTTAGATTGTGTCAAAAGATGAAATTTTTATGGCCTTTCTCCTCGCCACTTATACGTCTCCTTCGCCTCATGTAACTGTTAGGTAAGAATAGATATATTGGACATCAGAAAGCTTATATTTTGCTTCCAATTTCATTTAATCTTAGGCCTAATGATGTTGAAAATTCACAGAATCTCTAGAGATCTCTTGGGCTCCAGTCTATGCTTGCAATTTGCATGAAGGTAAAATCACATGGGAAATACTTAGGAAAATGAGGTGTTTTCTTAGCCATAGAAAATACCTTCCTCTGACAGCTGCAGAATCCTTGATTAGTCTTTGTCTTTCACATCCCTTTTTAGGGATGTTATCTTTGCCTGGGTGGTATCTTCGTAGCAGGCTCCAGTGAGTAATTTATTTCCTACTGACTGACAAAGAGGAAGGATTATATCAAGACACCGATTGCTGAACTGTCCTGATTGCTTCGTTACTGGCACTTTGGAGAGAGCTGGGAGAGGAAGCCTGGGGACTGGTAGCCTCAGGATTGACAGTCTCTAAATACACTGAAAAAGACGGGGAGAGAGAGATTTTCTTGCAACACATTAGGAATTGGACAGTTCCCCTGGCAACAAACTGCTGCTGAAGCCGAGTTTGTATCATCTGAAGGGTCTGTGTCCTTGAGACCAGGAGGCCAGAACTTGCTCCCAGCTTTGGCCTCAGACCAAGTGGTGTGATGCTAGAGAAAGGCTTGGGGGGTCATGCAAAGCAGAAACATCCCTCGCAAGTTCTGCTCTTGGGCCAGCCATATCCATACCTATTTTTTGGCAGCTGGATGACTGTGGGCATGGTATTCTAAATCAGGAGACCACAGTGGAAGGTCCAGGTTTCAACCATCCCTGTGATGCTTCACCCTGGAGGTGCTCAGCACTGCTGAGCCTCTGGGTGCTGCCAAACACCTCCAGAGGCCTTGGTGTGCCCATCTCCCAGGGAAAGGCTGCAGACCGTGTGGGAGGCATGGCTGGAGCCCTGCTGCAGTACTCTGGAGGGCAGAGGGGATGGTTTTGTGAGGTCTGAGGGTAGTGCAACACAAGTTGTGAGAAATGAAGGATGAGAGCGTCTCTGCTTTTCGCCATTGTGGGTCAGTGCATGGGGCTTTTCACCTGCCAGCTATTGAATGTGGGAATCTCTATTGCACCAGCTCTGTGCTCATATGCTGATGGTGTAAAATCTGCTTACCCATGTAGAGCTGAGTTTCTCCTCAGCATGCATGTCTGGAAGAAAAGAAGCAGTCATATACTAATTTTGTCCTATACTTCTATGCAAATTAATGATACCATGTTGTGGACCCACACCAGGGCTAAATTCTTGAGACAAATGCAGCTGGTTTGGGGGACCAGGAAATGTGTGGACAGGACTAAGAAAGGGTTCTGAAGGCAAGGTCTCCTTCTTAGGCCAGGGACTGTGGGGAAAGACCTGTCTAAGAAGTGTAACAACAGTGGAAAGGTTCCCACGATGTGGAGAGAAGAGGAGACTGCTGAGATTGTGACATTTATTTTGGGAACTGACTGTAATTTTATCTGCCTTCAGCACAGCCCAGGCTCCTGTCTTGAATGATCTCTTGCCGCACAACAGGAGTAGGGGATTGCTCTGCCTGCTAAAATATATCTAGTGCAGACTTTTTTTGGAGGTAGCATTTTGATTAGAGACAACACCAGTGGATGAATTAGTTTAAAAATTAAAGTAGAGGATGTAGGTGTAGTAATTTCTCCCTTTTCTTTGATGTGAAGATATTTAAATGCACATCTCATCCAACTAGAACTGACCTGGGGTCATTCAGATGAGCGTTAGTAATGTAGTGCTGTCTCTTTTAAGTCTAGCAATACCTGTATGGACACAGCCATGGCTCAGCATCAGAATTCCCTCTCCAAACATGCCTGTTTTCAGGGATTTTTGTAACTGCTGCTGGAATTTCCTCCTGACTGGCTGACACTTGTCAGAGCTATTGAAACCATCTCAGCAAATCAGGAGGAAAAAATTATTTCCCCTTGCCTAAAAAGAAAGTCTTTTTCAGTAATTAAAAAAAACAAAAACCAGAAAAACTGAAAAGGATATTACTTGAACAGCCAATAAATAACCATACAGGAGGCTGCTTGAGTGGCTCCCGAGATCCTTTCCAGCCTCAGTGGTTCTGTGATTGTATGAACAGTGAGTCTCGGCAATGTGATGACTATGTGTTCTTGAAAAATTGTTTTAGAAACGCAGCACTGGGGATAAAAATCTCTGCTCAAGACTGACAGTAAGTCATATGCCTGAGGTGAGACAGGATTTTTATCTGAAACCTCCACACCATGGTGGAAGGAGCTGGTTTTTATGTAAGTGCTGTACATCTGTCAAAGAAATCCCATCACATTGTTTACTGTATGTAGAGCACATGTATATCGCAGTATACCTCCACAAAATACATTCATAGATTGTACTCTTCATACAGTTCCTTTAGGCATCACCTGAACTCACACTGATGTGACAAGCTCCTCTGTGATGCTGTGGATCTCCCTATACCTCCAGCAGAGTCTGCAGGTTGTCACAGAGGTGGACAGGAAATTTTCTCATTGGGCAAAGTTCTACTTTTTCAGAGGACTTGTGCTCAATTTTGCCAGGGTTCAGCTTGTTAGAAGCTGTAGTAAACACTAAATGCCATGGTGGCTATCTGGTCTGAAGAGGGAGATAGTAAAAGCCATGCACACGAAGTGAGGAGGCTGTTGTGCAAGCCAGTACACGGCAGCATGTACCAAGTGGTGACACCAGGGTAGTGGTTTGGCTCTGGAGCTTCAGATTTGGACTACCTCATCCTCTTCTACAACACCTTCCTCCCAGAGTGATGCTTGACTGTCCAGTAGGAATGAGTTGTGTGGAGGAGAAGCCTGTGTTTCTCTGCGCCCATCTTCTCATTGCCAGGTGTCCTACTGGCTTCTTGGCTTCAGTGTCTTTAGAAAGGTGGGATCTTTCTAGTGGCGGCTGCCGCTTGCTGATGATTGCTGCTGGGACACTAGCTCTCCAAGCACCTCTGCAACAAAGACTTCATTTTCATGCATGTCCCTGCCACGTCTGCCTATAATTAAAGCTGAGCAACCAACTGGAGCATCACCACAAGGCTGTGAATGCCAGTGCTGCAGTATGCAGTTGCCTATGCATAATGAAGCAATAATTTTGAATGTGTGAACCTTGTCCCATGGTTGACTTGACACAGCATCAGTACTGGCTTCATTCTGCTGTTGTTGCCTTCTAATGTGATCCTGTGCCATGTGAAATTATGCAGCTGGGTCTGCAGAGTATAAACACAGGAGCAGGAAGATAGTCCAAAGTAAACTATAAAAATTGTCTTTCATTTCTTGGCTTCCACTTTCACAAGACCTTCCCACCATAACATTTTCTCGTGCATCCCTTCACTAGGACAGGCAACGTGCTGGTTTCATATTTCTTTATTCTATTCTGGTTCTTCTGCCGCCCACATCAGTATGGTGTCTTAACTATCACATACAGATTTGAGGAGAGAAGATTGAATAAAAATGAGAAAAACAGCCTTCTAATTAACATTCTAGTGATGGGAGAGAAATTGTTCTGGTAGCATTTAGTTCTTGAAAAGCACTCAGTGTAAAGGTTTTGGGAGGAACTTTCTAAATACTTTGCTTAATAAAGCAGAAATGGTGTGAAAATGAGAATAGACAATGATTGCAGAGACAATGTAATATGATTTCTGGGGAAAAAAAAAAAAGAAAAAAAAAGAAAAAAAAAAGCCCACTGTGCAAACTGAAGTCAGCTAGTGTCAAAGAGACAACAGTATTGGTTCAGAATTGATAAACTACATTTAAACCAAAAAACACTAGGTAATGGCCATCTATCAATCACTGGATTAAAAGACACCTTTTTGCTGTCTTTTGAAATTGGAACAGAATTAAAGATGTTTTACTGAACAAGACTGTAGGAAAGGCCATTCCAGATAGTCAGTCCTTACTCTGGTAGATATGGAAATCAAAAGATACATGGTGGGGGGGGGTAACCATCTGTCTGCCTATATATATGGTAGTCATTATTCAGCTGTGCAGCCAGAATTTGGGGTTAATTAGCATTAGAAGATGAGAATGGAGGGATGACTGCAGGGAGAAGCTATGGCATGTAGCTTCCTAGTCTTATGTGGCAGTTATTTGTTGTTAATTCTCTGAGAATGCAGTGACTGGGTACAAACTACGTAGACAAGATCAAACTGAAATTCAAGATGTTCAGTGCCATTTCTAACAGCTTTTCTTGTGTCTTCTTGTAATATTCCAAATAAACACGGGCTGAGAAAAACAGATAAAACATCTTTTCTTTTCATCATTTTTCATTGCAAACTTCTCCTAAAATTATCAGTGGCACCTCAAAAGTGTGAATGAACTTTAATCTTAGCTCTGTGCTTCGGTAAAAGTCTTCACCAAAACCTCCAGTGTGGACACATGCTACCGATTGCTTCTGAACACAGGGAAACAAGCTGAAATAAAATACACTGTAGAATGTACAAAAACAGCCACAGAGGAAATGTGGGCATACTGCAGCATTATGCTGTGGCCATATTTTTATCATAGCTGAATATCTAGTTCTCAAAAAAAAAAAACCCCAAAAAACCAAATCCAAATAAACAAACAAAAAAAACCCCCAACAACAAAAAACTCCACCACCCCCAACTTCTAGTGCATATTTTCCTTTAATTTGTCTCTCAAAAGCTGTTTGGATTCAATTACTTCTGGTTCAGACAAAAGGAACTGGAGAAAACAGGATACATAAAAGAATACAGAGTATTACCTTTTCAGTTTTAATAAACTCACTGGCAGCTTCAATGATGAAGAATTATTCTAAGCACAAGTTATATCACATATCTGATGCCAGGTAAAAATAGAACCACAATAGACACTAAAGCATACTCCTTGGTTGAAGTATAAGGAAATGTGGGCTTTTCCCTGCTCTACCCATCAGTCTATAACTGAAGTTTATACCTAAACAATATAAGGAAGGGTGCATTAGAGATAATACGGGTAACTCAAAAACATGTAGGAAAGGATGCCACACTGGAAGTGTAGAGTAAATAAAGCAGGATGTGACTGAACAGAGCCAGACTTGCCTGCACAGAGATAAAAACAAGTATTTGGATGATGACAGTGCAGCTTTTGTATTATTGAACATACTTCTCGTTTAGAAAAAAAAATCCCTTCCATGTTGGAGGAATCTGCTCTTCCTAGGGAATCCAGCTGAGTCTAGTTCAGTGTCTTCCTTGAATGTTACTAGGGCAGGTTTTTCTGTTACTATTGTTTGCAGCAAGCATGGGACTTTATGTTTTGGAGGGGGTAGATTCATCCTTTGAAGACCCCTTTATTTGTTGTTTTTGGGCTTGAGGGGGTTTCTTTGAAGGCTGGTGCTAATACACCTGTGAGTGCTCACCCTTGTAGGCTGCATTGATGTGAGTTAGCCTCGCCTGGGCTCTATGACTGTCAACAACTCAAGAAAAGAATGAAGAAATTATTTCAACCCTCAGACGCCTTCACAAGAGTGAAGGAACTGCAGAGATGCCTCCTAGGTTATAGAGGATATTGTGCAATAGGGAAGATTTGGCAAAAACCAGGTAGGATTCATCCATTCTCTACCTCGTGAATAGTGGGGGGAGCTTTTGTGCAGACAACAAAGTGGCTGGAGAGAAGCAAGAAAGCTGAGTAAGAAAAGAATATGCCTGGCATCAGAGAATCCAGTTCTCCACAGCTGGGCAAATTGGTGCACTCCCATCTCATGTCAAAATCCCTATGTGTCCTTAATCCATGAGATGAGTACATCGGACATCTGAGGGACCACCAGGAGGCATTCATTTGAGAAAAGCGTACCTTCCCATGGAGTTTCGTATGCTGCCTGTGGGAGAATGCTGGCATGCAGCTGTGTCCCTGGGCAACCCAGAAATGTTGACCTTGGCCACCTTTGCTGGCTTACTTCCCACCTTGGCTTGAGGTTTGGATTGCTTAACTATCCCCATGCTACCACATGCCCGCTGCAGGATGGGGGACATTGCAGGTCAGGCAACAAAGTGTGGGCATGTAGGGATTATGTATAGGAGCCTTATGGATCTCAAAATCTACGTTTTCTCTACCTTCACAGGACTGTAGGGACCCTCAGGTCTAGTGGTCCATGATGAGAGAGCAAAAAGGCATCAAAATCAATTCTTTTTCCCTTTTGTAGTTCATCCACCCCACATCCAACCCAAATACCAGGTGCAGCAGGAAGCACTGTGCCCTAGCTGCAGAATTATTTCCTTCTGCCATTAAAAGAAATTTTAATGCACAGCAAGCTCCATTGAAGTGCAAGTGAAGGGCCCATTTCATAAAAGATTTAGGCACTGTCTCGGTGTATACTTTTGATTTGTACAGCAGGGAGCTTGTACTTGGGAAGAAAAAGGGGAGGGGGGAGGACTTCACTTTAAATTACAGCTTTTTTTTCTATTCATTTTGCATTCAAAAGCCCAAATATATTTTCTCTTTCTCTTGCCTTGATTTATGACCTTATAAAAATGAGATAGAATCAGCCCAGAAAGAAACAAAGGTTAGGTCTTCGCAGAGCCTGAAGCCTTTGTGTAAGTCCCTGAAGAACAGCTGTGCAAATTACATTTGCTGCTATCAGATAAAGTGGAGACAGAGAGCAGTTTTTCTAACAGGATCTGGACAATATTCCATTTTATTTTGTCATTTTGAATGCAAGTTTGATTTTGTTTGCTGGTAATCACAGCCTTTAATGTTACCTTGCCAAAAATGGCTATTGCTGGAGAACTCGCATCAATATGATATCAGTACAGGCAGAAAGAGAAACATCCTGTTTATGTGAACGTCCCTAACAAAAGAAGTCAAGATCTAAACAGATAGAAGAGAATGCCAGTAACCATGAAACAAACTACATGCCAGATGTTAGTCATGCTGCTTAGAGCACTAGGAGAAGTTGATCAGCTATTATGTTGATGAGTGCAGCTCATGAACCTGTAGAGAAGGGAAGCGATAGTTGTCATTTGCATGATTAAAATCTTGTGTAGTACTCTTACATTAAATTATAAATAATTTCATTTTACCTGAGTGTATTAATTAAAAGGTTACGTTTTCAGGCATTCACTTTCCTTTCTTTACAAGTTTATATAAAGCATTCAAAAGCATAAATTAATTTTATTTTACAGACTAAGAGAGCCACGGAATCACAAATCAAATTAGGTTGAGAAGGACTTCTGGTACTAGCCCCTGCTCAGAACTCGGCCAGGTTCAAAGCCACAAGTTGCTCAGTGCCTTTATTAAAATTTGAGTATCTCTATGGAAACCAGATTTTTTTCATTGCTCAGCTGTGTTCACAGTGGAATTGTTTTCCATCCATCCAACAAACCAGAATTTCCCCTGCTGAAACTTGTTTCTGTTTCCACTCATCCCTTTACTGTGCACCTCTGAAAGGACTCATCTTTGTTGTAGTCCTCCAAAGTGCTGCTGTTAGGTTCCCCCTGAAGCCATCTCTCTTCCAGGCTGGACAGGCTCAGTTATCTCAGCCTTGCTTAGCTGGCAGGGGCTCCAGCCCCAGTCATCTTGGCAGCCCTCTGCTGAGCTCACACCAGTTTTTGGATCACTTCTCTTCTGGAGGATGTAAAACTGGACACAACAGCTTCACCAACACCACGGAGGAAAGCTGTGGCCTTCCACATGCTGTCACTATTGGTTTGACCTGTGTGTTTACTGAAGGTGCACACCATCTCTCTGTCCAGGGGGCTGAGGAAGATGTTTAACAGTGCCAGCACTGGTATTGTCATTCACAACCAGCTGCTAATTATACTGACTGCTGAATGGTGTCTTTTGAACCCAATGGTCCAGCTTCTCATCCAACTAGTATTAGTCATTTCTGAACCATGCTTAAATTCTGCTACTGCTTCTCTCTCCTGTGATGGAGGTAACTTGGAGCAGAGTATTCAGAACTTGCAGAATTTAACAAGTTGTCTAAAATCAGAATCTGATTATTCAGCCTGCTTTCTGTTTTGAGATTTTTTTTGAGAAAGTAGCTGTGTTTCTCAAAGACTAATAGGAGTTTATTTTTCTTGTTTAAATCTCCTTTGGGTTTCCAGAAATCTTTGAGAAAGGGGAGTGTGGGAAAGACTAAGGCTGAAAGTGAAGGGACTGAAGCCAAGACCAGCAAAGTATGGATTTGTACAGGAATAAGACCTGTAAACACACAAAAGTATTTGTAGCTAGCAGACACTATAAGCACTCTTGCTACTCTGTGTAGTTTCACTGTTTGACTAAGGAAGGAGATATTTCCCCTGCAGCAGTGCGTCCTTTTTTCAAATAAAAAATTTTCACAGGAGCCTTTGAATTTTGATAGAACTTGAGCAGGTTGAAAAGAAATATCTGACTGTGCTTGGTTTATTGAAATTAGGCAGATTTTTCAATAGTATCAAATAACCTGCTTCACTATATTAGTAAGTACTCATTGTTTTGGATTGTATTAAAGGATACGAGGAACAGTAGCAGCATTGTTATATCATTTTGTGTTACATATATGCTTGATAATCAGGTTGGGTAGTCAAAATGAAATAATTTCATACTGTGAACCCCAAATTTACAAAACAGTGTTTTACGGAATCTTTTGAAATGTCAGTTCTCTGTTACGGGTAGCTTTCTTATTTTCTGAAACTGCTGAGAGTTGTGGTGGACCATAGACTTCCAAGATTCATGATTCACGACATGGTCAGATTTCACTGTTTTGACCAGCCCAGGGTGGTGGAGACACCTTATGCCTCATTGCTTAAAGCAGCATTTGGTGGGCTTTTCTTGATCCCTGTTTTTTTTTCTGTACTGTAATCTGATAGTAATGAACAGCTCTTTTGGCTCTTTCTTGCCTGGCAGGTAATAGTGGGAACTCCCAAGCTACACCAAGGTCACAGTTAAGCCTGTCCTAAGATGTGGTGCAGATTTTAAACAAAGGGAGTTAGAGGGGCATGCCAGAAAAAAAAAAAAGAAGTAAGGGTAAATAAAATTTAGCATGCCTTCAAGGTGCATACATTGTGTGAATACATCTGTGCATTATCATTGTGTTCATTACACATTTTTCTCAGAAGCATCAGCCTCAAGAGAAAAAGTAAGGTGACATTGTAGCATGACATGCTTTTCTAAAAGCCTATCAATGGGGGGTTAGATTTTAACTCTTCTCCCCTTCTCTTCTTGAATATGAAATGGTTTCTAGCTGGGCTGTTAAAAAGCTTCATAAGGAGAGTTCGATTCGTGTTGGTGATTCATTTGTAAAGCTTCAGGTGAGGGGAAACAAAAACCTGCAAAGAATTTCCAGCAGAAAAGTGTATGTGGAGGAGTTGGAAAACTATTTCCTGTGTGGACCAAAGCCTTCTGCATGGCTGAGTGTCAAAACGCTGGCATTTTGCTACTGCCTCTACATGCACTAGAGCAGGCAAAGACAGAACACTGAACTGGGTTTTTGAAAGCCAGGATGTAGAATTCAATCCTTCAGAAAGCAAAACATCATCAACAAAAGACAGTGATTGTGCTCTAAAGCCACCTGGGAGCAGAGGGAGAACACATGCTCAAGCATTCAGAAAGCCAAGGCAGCCTCACATTGTTCTCCTCCTGATTTTGCCAGTGAGATGTGAAACTGAAACAGTTGTGTTGTTGATACAGAAAAAAACCGAGTTGCCTACCTGTGCTGACCTTGAAGGCTGCTCTCCTCCTGAGATAATTCTCTTTAGTCAGTTGTTTCTTCTCCTGAGCCTTATGCTAGGATAAAACAGGAGAATGACGAGGGTGGGAGATAAGGGGGCACAGCCACTGCCAGCAGTGTGGGAATCTCAGTGGTTTTGAACACCTCCAGGGCCCCCAACTAAACCAGCACAAGCCAGTGTTGCGCTGCTATGAGAGCAGCGTTGCATTCTGGAGAGCAGCCCCTAGACCTGCCCCAAAGTCGTACTCCACTGGATATGCTGGAAAACAGCTGCTAAGAAGAGCACAAAATGAGCTTAATGATGGAAGAAATAGCCACTGAGGTCGGTACCTGGTGAACATGAGGCAAATCTTTTGCAATGCTACATTTTGCTATGGGACAGTAGACAAGAAATGAAGTGTTTTTATCTAGAATTCCTAGATATTTCTTTAAACTTTTTCAGAAATAAAAGAGAAACTCTGATAAAAGTGAATGAAGCCACTTCGACCCTTCGCCCTGCAGCGCAGGTTGGCAGAGAAATGGGGAAGAATGCTGTGATGCTTCCAGATTTTCCAGGAAACCAGCAATGCTCAGGAAATCAGAGAAGCTGGAGTTCCTTGCATGGATGCGTGCCAGAGACAAAAGCATTGTTATGACAGCTGAAATCTGTTTCTACAGGCCCCATTGAGCAGGGCATAAGTACATACTTAAGCTTATCCCAAGCCAGCAAGGAGCAGAAGTGTGGGCTGCAGTTCCAGCTGTGCTACCGATCGCGTGTGGCAGTACTGTGATTCTCACTACATCCACAACAGCTTTGCTCTGCTTCAACACTTCTTCGCTGTATCAAAAGTAATTACGTTAAGGTGACCAACCTGAACTGGAACGTGACTTTAGGTTATCTTAAACTAATGAAGGCAAAGATAGATATTTACACTGTCTGATTCTATACAACTATTTAGGTGCCCTGAGCCATGCGCTAGTATCCATGTCTTTCCCTCTGGACATACAGGGAGGTTGGGCTCTCAGGCTCATGAGTTCTGAATCACGTTTTAATTCAATGACTAAAATGTCTGTTATAAATATCCTTCTAAAAAGCAAAGTTTTAACTGTGAGCATAATTAAGTGTTGAAATCAATTTCAAAAGTAATTTCAATTTGTCATCACTTGCAATCTTTCAGCTGAGCATGAGTGTTCCTAAACATACATTTCCCCCACTTGTGTGGGGTTCTTATAGGGCACATTCTGGCATGGTGCTGCATAAATTGACTCAGGTCCATGGTGTGCTTAACTGTGTATTCCTCCTGAAGGAAGAACTGTGTACACCACGATGGCTTGTTTTGGTAGCAAAATGTGGCATGCGTGTGAGAGCCTGTTTTTCCAAGAAGGTGCCTGGCAGTGTTTTACAGTAATTGCAGTTTCCTGTGAACATACACTGCATGCAGTTGTTGGATCCATCCAGTTGATGGATGATCGAAGCACGATTTACTAAAACCAGATTATAATCTACCAGAGACAAGTTTTCTAGCCAGCCAGGAATGACTGCCAGATGATGCTATGCGATGTCTGGAAAGGTGATATAAATGACTTTCCAAGTAACAACTTGGAACATAAGTCTTGGTTTTCCAGCTGCTGTACACAATGATTGCTTGCAGACACTGAAATAGAGCTATGTTAAAGTTTCTGATAAAGCTGCAGTTTTCTCTCGTTATTTTTTGAGTGCCTTGCTGGAGAAAAAGCTCAGACCATTTCAGATTGTTACCCAGGACCCTTGCCTTTTTATCTCAGGAAAAGGAACTATGCCTCTGAGACAGCATCAAATGCTTTAGGTAGTTCCAGGAGTGTGAGAAAGGATGTTTACTGTCTAGCCACTGACTAGAGGAGATTTTGCATCCACTGAAATGGTTTCACATCCAAGTCCTGGATCTGAATATACCCATTCAGCTTCATTTATACAAGCCTGCACTTCATCCTAGGTTATTGTTTAGGAAGAATGGAGAAGGGTTAACCATAGTCACTAGCAGATTGTTACCCATGCACCCAGGACACTTTGCATGCCAAATAGTGTCTTTCAAAGAGCCTTCCCTCGTGGGTTTCATGTCAGCTATTTCTGCCAAGTGGCACCTGCTTACCCTGATGGAACAGAAGTAACTGTTGTAGTCAAGTTCTTGGTTCATGCCCTCTCCTCAGTATATGAAACTTTGTGCAGGTTGATGGCAATGGGCACTGGAAGCCTCGATGGAATACTGGGTGTAGTGGTGTCCTTTTATGCTACTTTGCACTTCTGGCGCTCTTCTGATCACAAGATCTATCTGTCCAGAACTGATTAAATAATCTGTGAGTCATAAGAAGGCTTTGGGTGAGATTTGGCAGTATCAGTGGAGGGACATGGGCAGGAAGGTTTTACGGGAGTATGGGACAATCTCAGCTTTTATTTTCTGCCACTTAGTACTTTGGTTTCATGCCTTTGGCAGGGCAACCTGTACAGTGGCAGGAAGCAAGGGAAGTTTATGCAAATGGTAGGAAGCCATATGGTAGTCAGTGTGCTGATTGTCAGTGCTGTCAGTGCTAATGCCCCACAAGCCCCTCACGTTTCCCCCTAGAGAAGAACACATTTGCATTTTAGCAGACCTTGGTAGTTGTTGAAGTCTTTTTGTCCGAGCCAGAGGCTCTGGACTTATGGCTGGTGTCTTAATGAAACGATGGTTGCAATGTCCATAACAGGGCTGGCAAGCAGCATCTGGAGAGCTACTTGACCAGAGATTATCTGTGACAGTTCTGAAGAAGAAAAAGGGAAGAATTTGGCAGTTTTAGTCCAGCAGTCTCCCCACAGTGTTGTTGAAACCAGATGAACACTGATTTATTTCACTACCTTCAAAACACCAGCGAGTCCTTTTATGCATGCTGGAGTCTGTGGCAGAATGCAAACGTGATTTTACTCCCCATTCCTTTACTGCTCCTCTCTTCTGTTGTGCCTACTAACTGGAAAACATGGTGAGGCTGAATGGTGTCCTCAGACTAAGTGCTGTGTATTCATCCATAGCAACACAGCCTCCAGAGAACAGGTTAAACAACAACCGGTCCATTCGTATATGCCTTACCTTGCAGATACTGTTTTCTCTACACCACGGGTAAGACAAAGGTTTCAGACATGGAGTCTGTCTTGGAGATCCTAACAAAGAGTTTTAAATCAATTTATAATTTTCTTATGATGTAACCGAAGATAAACCCCGTTTATTTAATTAAGGCATGTAGTTGATATCCAAGACAATGAATACGTAGGGAATGTATATTGGACATTTACCTGAGACCTTTGTTACCTTTGGATGAAGGATAATGTAAATGTTCTCTCATGACTTAGTTATATTTTTTGCCCATTTTACAGAAATGTGAATGAAAACCCAGTGCAAAATTTAGGTGTCTGCAGTGCAGCTGCCTAGGTTTGAGCTGCTTGCCTTAACTCATTTTATAGTCAGTGGAGTTAGAAACGTCATTTGTAAGACCTGCCTTGTTCAAAACACAGTGGCTGAATTCAAACCTACAAAGTCTTCTTTCTCTCCATTGACAGGAAACGGGACCTAGTTTACTTGTGTAGATAGACTACAGATGGCTAGAACCCAAAGGTGAAGAATCAGTGTGAGGAACTCGTTACATTACATTGTTCTCCATTTTGAAATGTGTTTATTTGGTTTTTAATGAGATCCAGTGTGCTTCAAAATTCTAAAACAGAGTAAGTTCTCAGCCATTCCCCAAGCTGGCTCAGCTTTGTTAGTGGGGCTCACAGACAAACTGTCTGGTTTTACACGACCCAATTAGTTTTAATAACTTCCCATTCAGACAGCATTCTCACTTGCCAAAACAGAATTTTTCATGAATTACTAAATTAGTAATCAGTTCTTACTGACTGTCAGCTTCAGTGAAAGCTGATAGGAAGATGTTCTTTGCTTGTAATACAAGCCTAATACAAGCTTGGGGAGACTCATTACATTTCCCCCTATTTTTATGAGCCTTCTCCAGCCACCTACATTCCTCTTTTCCCAGATGCCTTTTATTAGCTTGTTGAAAATCTGTGGGAAATGGGACACTTTAACCTTTGAAAGATTCACAGTAGGTATTTACTCTTTCCTCTTCTAACAAGTCAGAAAAGCCAAACAGTATTAGAGATTGAGTCACCATACACCAGTAGAAGTAGTTTACCAGTTCATTAGTTTATTATTACCAGAAAGCTACCTAGATCTTAATTAAACTGCAGATCTGTCTCCCTGAGACAAATACAGTTTGGCAAAAGTTGGGAAATAGAAACTGAAATATGTAATTCCATATTTTTCCCTGTAGTGGCTGTCAGGGCTTTTTTTTTTAGAATTGCTGCTGAACACAATGTTTAGAAATAAGTAGCTAGCTGTAAACATCTGATTGTATTGAGGCAGTCACATATAAGGTTGGGGCAATAATGTATGTCCTAATTATTATCCTATAGGTTTGACTGTTAATTGTGATGTGGGATGCTGGACTGGCTTCCAAGCTCTATTCTTCAAAAATTGTGCTGCAAATGAATGAAAACACTGGAAGAAAGGGGAAGAATTGCTATTGTCTAACTACAACAGTCCAGGCAGGCCGCCATAACAGCATTTTTGAAGCTCTAATTCAATAATTAGATCCAGCTACAAATGTATTAGTTTAGCCAAGTCCTCTAGTTGGCAGAATTTCTTAAATTTCCTTTGATAAATGCTGTTGTTTGCTTAATACATCGTTAGAGAATTTATGAATTGCTTGTCTGTAAGTTACTATGTTCAATATCAACTTCTTAATTAGATTAATTTGGTTTGTTATTTTGCTAGAAATAGCTTATCTTTATATGAATGTATAATTTTATTACATTACAGTTACAAATATAACACTGTTTACAATGGTGGTGGCATCCAGTTTTCAGAAAATACTGTAAATATCTTACAGGCAAAGTACAAAAAAGGCATTTTTCCAGGGCTTTAGTGAGAGGGACCAGCTTCTTCTTGTGGGAAAGAAAGATTCATCTCATGTCTTTTGCATGTACAGTGCCGTGTGCTTACTGTGACTCTCTTCCAGCAGGTTTTACCTGGCTGCTGATGCGGCTTGTTGGGAGACTGGACTGTAAGAGTCTTTGTTTTACAATTCTGGCTGCTCCAGGTAATCTAAAAACATTTCAGACAGATAAATGCATGCAGACCCCAGAGCTAGTACTGCTCCCATGTAGAAGTACACCTCTGTAGCTGAGGTCCCAGTAAAACTCACCTCTCCACAAGCCAACATCCGTAATCTTCCATGGATGGTCTCAACTGGATCTACGTTGACGGCTTATGGCAAACTGGTTTCCTATCCCAATTTCTTTAACTCCCTGACTCCTGTTGCCTTTCAGAAGTTTCCAGAGGTGCTTGTAAACAGTCAGAGGAGACCGAAAGGGGAAGAGATTATGATGGGCAGGACAAAGACAATTTCTTCTTTTCTCCAGATGTGCTGGATATCTCAGCACAGGGAGAGCTGTTTTGGCCAGCCACCTCTCCTTCCCCAACCCTGCCCTCACCGTCTGCTACTTCCTTGAATGACAAGATTGCTTTGATCGTGTTTTCCCACAGTCCCTTTGAACAGATGTCCCACAGGACAACTGCATAGTCAGGAATCCCAGGAGTGCTGTTGGAGTGAGATTTGAGGGCTCATCGAGCTGTAGCTCTGGACACAGAGTTGAAAATGCCCTTGTGTAGATCCATTCAAAAGCCATTTACTATACCCTAGGCACATGTTCACTGGCCTTCCTGCACTGACAGATGTGGAAGGCAGCATCTCTCCCTGGACTTTTGCTTATGCCAGAAGACCTGCTGGAGGGAGCCTTCCCTCCTTTACCACCACCCAAATGGAAAGGACAAAGCCACCTGGATTTGTCCACAGCCTCATTACCTCTGCTAGTGCTGGTATGGCTGTACTCCACTACCTTTAATGTTATTCTTAACAATACCAGAGAAACCCATCTGGTCAGTAAGCAAACCTACACCCTCCCTTGTACAGTGCAGACTGTCTTCTGAACCCCCAACTGGACTTGATTTTCATTTCCAGTCATCTGCCTCCCTGTTTCTGTTCAACAGCTGCAGTCCTCTTCAGCAGGAAAAATCAGGCGTAGTTAAAACAAAATAAAACAAAACCCAGAACAAATACAAACAAATCAAATTAAAGAAAATGTTTTAAAGCATTTCAATACTCACATGATGTTGTGAGATGGTTTCATGTCTAAAATGGTAATATTATTTCTGGCAATCTATCTCATGCTATTCTTTTGTTGATTTTTCCAACCTCTCAGGAAATTGGAATGAAAATATTTTACTGATGTTACTATCCCTGGGAAAAGCTTGTCAACATAGATCCAGGTTTATGCTGAAAACTCAAAATGTTTGGCATGTGGTTTTGTGTTTTTCCTTCTTCAAAGAGATATGTGGGGCTAAGGTCTGTTCACATGGAGGCAGCGAGAGATACTGACACTGTAATTAAAACAAAAGGCGACCTTTCATATCTGTGTACACATATATGCAAATATCTCTTTTTGCAAATGATAATATAATCATATGAGAAAGTCATTACATTACAGTAGCTCCCTCATACGAAAGCTGAGTAGACACTCTAGGGATATATATGCTACAGAAACCTCTCTCTCTCTCTCTCTGTCTCCTATTTCTGTAGTGGCTGTCTGAGCAGGGGGATCAATGAAGCCTGATTTTATATGGATTTGTGTCTTGAGGTTGAGACCCTATCTGGACTTTGAGGTCTCATATGAAGTGCTGCACTTTTTACCTCAGTGAAGCATTAACCACAGCTCTTAACTGGCTGCCTAGTTTCAGAATACTTTTAAGGACTTAATAGTTTTTGGATTTCAATGCCCTTCAAATGTGCTCGATGAGCTTAAACATTTGAAGATTCACAGAGAGATCTCAGATGCTCAAAGAGGCAGCACAGTATCTTAAACACAGTTTCTACAAAATGAGGCTAAAGCGTCCTCACCCACATAAGGAGAAGAAGCATAAAATACGAATTAAAACAGAAAACATGAATTTAAACATAAACAGAGAATTTAACAGCTAAGGAAGAAGAGATACATTTGCAGATTAACCATTAATCATACAGGGGAGATCTTCCATTGCCTGTGAGAATTTAGCACCTAATTGCAATTTGTCTCTTTTAAAATTTCTAACACAATCTCTTCAGTAAATGTATGTAAAGCTTCTTACATTGCGCATTAAAAAAAAAATCATGTCTATGCCTATATGTCTGGGGGGCAAAGGAATTTGAATTTTGGTTGTAGCTGTCAGAAAAACTCCCCAATTCCACGGGTTCATTTATGTGTTTTCTTTTTAAATTTTTAATTAAAAGATATTGATTCGTCATTTTGAGATTTCTGTGTTTAGTCAAAAAACAACCAACCAACCAAACTGAACAAACTCCACTGAGGATCTTCTTGGCTCTCTTATTGGAGTTTAATTTTGGCCTGTAAGAGAAAGAGCAATAGCTCAATGACAACACTGTTTTGACAAAAAAGACCAGACATATGAGCTTTAAGACTTTTAATTTCCCCGAGGGGTCATAAGGTCCCCTGCTACCAAGTATGTTAAAAAGACAAATCAAACTGAAAAGTTGAGTCAGGTTCATTAGCTCTGGCAAATCACAGTCACCACAGCAAATGCATTCTTCCTTGGGTTTGTATGAAAGCAAAAGTTTGCTATGCACCAAACAATGTAAATACAATTCTGTATTTACATTAGTTTTGCCCTTGTCATCATGGCTCAGTGATTCTTAAAAAGGACCAAATTTCTAAAGGAAACACAAAGAGATCCATCTAAGGTTTCAAACACCCTCCTGCACACCTGCCCTCTGACCAGTGCTATAATTCAGGTTCAAACCACAGCAGCAACAAACCCAGTGGCTCAGGATGCTCCTGAGCTCTCTTACCTTTGAGTGCTGAAGAGTCAGTAGCAGGGAGCATGTCCCAATTCCACGGATGATTCATGGGCAGGACACAGGCCAAGCAGCCATTTGAAGATGCTTCAAGAGTTTTGAAGGCTGAAAGAGGTGCTGGGGGCAGAGGGGCAGGCAGCTCATAGTGAGGTGCAGGCAGAAAGGGTCAGATGCTGAACTGAAGAGGTTCACAGTCTGTCAAGAGAAAACTGGGGGTTGAATTAAGAGAGGCAGCTTCAGACTTTCCAGCTATGAGTCACAAAAATCATGAAACTACTTGAAATATTTCACCTACTCATACATCTCCTTTATCTTTAACCTCTTCCCTCTTTTTTGTAGTTATTCTCCTGTTCTGCTTTCTTTCAAGTCACACCCTGCACTATTTTCCTGCTTCCTTGTCCCCTATTCCCATTTTGGTATCTGTCTGTTGCTGACCATTCATGACATTTTGCAGATCTTTCATGTTTTGGAAATGCTACAAGCAGTACTTCTGAGCTTAAGTCACTGAATATTTGGTCTATATGATGACACAGTACTAAACTGTTTTTCAAAAAAAAAAATTACTTGAGAAACGAAATCAGTGATTTTTTTTTTTTAAGTATGCACTACCCACATACATGCCCCCAGTCTACATGGCTCTGATAATGAATTTCTGCTATTTATATCTATAGTAAATTAGTGATATTCAATGTTTAGAATGCAACTGTGGTCCCACTCTTTGATCAGGTGGAAGGGAGATATAAACTCAAAAGTCTCAAGCAAGTTATTCAGCCAGAAAGCAGATCCCTAGCAGCTCTGAGGTGTGGACAGGTTGGTTTTGTTCTGAAGTTGAGTGTACCAGCAAAGAATTGCCAAAGCAGAAAAAGGTGAAAGGTGCCCAGACTCCTGCAGTGTCATCTCCAGCTCACAGCACGGTGGTTGAATGGTCACCTGCTGCACTTGCGCTGTGGATGAAGTGATGAGGGGCACACACATCCCTTCTTGGGACTGGGAAATGTGTCCCAAGACCGCTGTGAGGCACTGAAGTGGCAGAATGGACCAAAGCCTTCCCCAGCCCTTCTCTTTTACAGGGTCATTGCACACATTCCGTTTAAAGCCAGAAACAAAAATCTGCCAGGCCAAGCTTCTCCATGTCAGGAGCCTGAGAGCTGGCAGGATCTTAGAGCATGACAGGGGCAGTCTGCAATTCATGTGCGTTGGGCCTGGAGTAACATTTGTCAGGAGAGCATCCCACAAAAAGGGACCTCCTTTGATGTTCATCTGGATGTTGTATGGGAGGTGGGCAGTACACAGCTCACCTCCTCCTGAATGGGAAGAGAGCTGTTATGAAGAAAAACCTGCTTGCCTGCTTTTTGAAGAGATGGGAAGAAGAAAATCAACTCAGTTTCTGAAAGGGTAGGAAAGCAGCAACCCCCATCGCCACTCCAGCAGGACTGCCAGGGGAAGGGGAAGTAATGTTTGGCTGGTTGTGCAGCAGGTGGTGTTGTTTTGGAAAAAAACTTGCTTTCTTTTAAATGCCTCCTGACAGATCAAGGAGAGCAAATATTCAAAAAGGACTGCTGCCTGTTGATGACATATGGCTCCTGAACACCAGTACTCTGCAATTCTATTTCTGCACTGCCTATCTTCACTTCATGCAGGGAAAACTAAAGTGGCATCTATCAATTATTCCAACAGAGTCAAGAACTCCTAATACTTTAAGTCCAAAAGAAGAGTTTATTATGCTTTGTCAGGAAATGTCTGATACCAGATAATTCTTTCTTTTTGCAATGATCTACTTAAAAACTGATGTGAAACACATAGAGGCATGAAACAGCTTGTATTGTTTTTACTGCATTTCTTTTAATCGTGCTACACCATGAAAGAAAAACAAACACATTCAAAAAAGCAGACACTCCCAGGCTCCACATCTGCAAAGTGTAGTCGAGTTGTTTAGGTCTCCAGACTCCATCCTGTATCTATTTAAACATAGATGTTTCTATATTTATACGAAGACTCTTGCAAGTAAAGGAACAAAGCCTAGTCCAGACTCCACTGTGGAAGGTATATTCAAGTTTAGATTTTTTTGCTAGAAAGCACTACATAAGAGTGTGTCCTTAGTTTTGCTTTATATTGGACCAAATTATAAGTGTTTAATCTGGAGAGTTGGAAATCTTCAGTGTCTGCACATGGTCAGTGGATCTGCTATTGCTTCAGTGTTATCGCTGCTGTTTACAAGGGCCAGGAAATCCAGTCACCTGGAGGCAAAACCTGTTGAGAATAGGGACCACAGTCTCTCAGAGCCCTGCTCTGCCTTCAGTGACAGTTCACTGAAAGCAAGATGCTCTGAACCCAACATTTTGGCTGCAACACATTCTTTTAGGTTTTTTAAATGAAACTGTTTTGCCAAATACCTCTTGACCAGATCTAGTTTTGTTCTCCGATGTCCATCCCTTTCCCGTGCAGAAAAAACCCAGACTCATTCACCATGCTAAACATTCAGTGACTTAACAAAAAAAAGCAACACAAAATTTAATTTTATACAATTCCTACCACAATCCTCCCAAAACCTGGAATGATCCAAACAAGAACCAGAGAGGCCTAACTACTATCTACTCAATTTTCTTGACAACAGATAGTCCATATTATGCTGTCTGGCAGCTGATAATTTTTAAACACACTGCAGGGCATATTTATTTCTCATTTGACACTGTTTACACATTATACTTATCTTGCTTAGTTAAAAAACAAACAAAATTTTGAGCACTGTCATAATTTTACCCTTTCTTAACATAATCAAATTACTTCTGGTTATACTCCAGTCTGTCACATTAAGTCCCACTTTATTGAGTTGTCTTACTGCAGGTTGTATTGTAGCAGTGCCTAAAGACTCGGACAAAGAACATGGTCCTTTTGTGAGGCCCATAGACTAAGAATCCATTATTCTTTTGGGTGTAGATACACTTCATAATTACATTCTGAGCTGTGGCAAAGTGGCTGCCAGGCAACACAGCTGTCAAAACTACATTGCAGGGCAGTTGGAAAGCACAAATCAAGTAAAATAATAGAAATGTTTGGGACACGACAATGTTTGGGATTGTCATAATAACCCTTGTCCTTGCAAAAGAGTTGGTGCTGATGTTGCCAATTGCGATTCCCAGATCTCTCTGGCATTTTGAAGTCTGCAACACACTTTTTGTCTAAAAGCTGTCAGTATCCTTTTACTCTCCACTCTTTTCTCTCTTTCGTATCGGCAATAGGCATCATGAGACGGGCCATATGACTCTGCTAAAATAGATGATTATTTTTTTACGCTTAACCTTTCAGAACGGCTAATGTAATGAAGGAGGCGGTGCCAGAATGTGGCTGGAGAAAATCCTGTCCCTTTCAAGAGATGACCAACCCAGGTTGGCCTGATCCACGCTGCTCATCAAATCATGCACACGAGATGCAGTTAAACTGATTTAATGACAGATGGCTACTGAAAGGAGCAGTTCTGCTTTACCTCACTTCCAGGTTTCTGCCTTCCTCGATCCTGCAGCTATGTGGTCACAAGGTAGATCAATTCATCTGTCTGGCCAATGGAAAATCCATTATTTTCGGAGGTGTTATTTTTCCACCAGATCGATCAGCTGAATAGAGTCTGATGGTTACCAGATCCCACAGAAGGGTGGCAAAGGGAGTAACACATCCATGGGTTGCAGGCAGGATCACTGTTTTGCAGCAGCCTGCGGTCAGGCCAGTGCTGCTGAAAGGCCAGGCTGCTGCTGCATTCAGGTGACAGATAATCCAATGTCACACTGATGCTGGAAGAGGCCATTCTGTGTCTCGGCACCCTGACACAGGTTGGGCACATCTGCCGTCTTTCTACTACGGGTGACCCTGCGATCCCAGAGGAGCTGGTTTAGGGAGCACATCAGTGATGAAGAAAACTTATTCCTTTTTTACTTTTTTTCCCTGAGGTTAGTGTCATAGTTAAGCCAGTCCCCTGTGGGGCTGGAGGAGTACTAGGGTCAGTCCTGAAACCAGTGGGACCTCTTGGTTGGACAAGGCAATAGCTTTCTCTAACACAGCTGTGAGATTGGCTTGACTATAATGTCATTTACTCAGACATTTAGGCACTGGTAAACTCATCCTGGATGAGCAGGTCAGCCTTATTTGTAGCTTTGAGGCAGAAGATATATGTAAGGGAGATCCACATTACCATCAGTTCTGTGGTCTAAATAACAGAGAATAGAGTCTGGCAGAGAGGAAGCGAGATCTGTACCATGAGTTAGAAAAGGCAGGCTCCAGAAACTAAATGAAGTCCCCATAACTCACGGAACTGAATTCTAGACAAGTCTTTTACAAATAGTAAGGGAATTGGTTTCTGTCATTGAGAGTTCTGTTGCAGGGATTGCCTGAATGACTGGAAGCAAGTCATTCACCTGGGATGAACTGCTTGGTTTCTCCAGTATCAATGCTGGCTGGCATTGGAGGATGAAACATCTCTTTGAGTCAACAAACCACTGGGAACAGAGAACGTCTTCACCTCTTGCAGCCATAAATAATCACTGGACCAGAGGGTAACTCGGGTAAGTGGGAACGCGAGGAGGCCTCCAGCCCAGGCAGGCTCAGTGCTTGGGGGTCACACCAGGCTGCTTGGGACTTCCTCCAGCCCGGTCTTGACAGCCTCCAGGAGGAAGCCGAGGCCACCCAGCCCCCGGAGGAGCTCGACTCGGACCCGCCGTCTCTGAGCGTGCTGGCCACTCTCCCACGTGTTCTCGCCGTGGGTGCGGGTCTGTGCGGGGCGCCAGGGCTGGTGGGGACAGAGCCCGGGCGGCGGTCCCTGAGCGCAAAGGAGTTAACAGGACTTTCTGCCTTTTCCCGCCCGCGCCTCCTCCACCCTCCTCATTACCTGCACTTTATCACCGCCGGAGCCGCGGAGCGGGGCGGGAGCGGTGCAG